>JANDBE010100022.1:0-11142 GCA_024320915.1 Erigeron philadelphicus
AATGGTAGTAATTTATTTCAGGATTTTGTTGACCATATCAGCAATAGTTAACAAGCCCAAAAGTATATAAAACGTAACGGCCTTTTATGAATGACGATCAACTAGACATTTACCATTACAATACTTCTTAACGCCTGTTACTTAATTGTATGGATCATGGTTAGTAAAATCTTTTATTTCATCTAGCTAGTGGAATATATCCTTAAACGGAGAATGGAAATAATAGAAATATGGACTGCAGTTCAAAAATATATATGTATATATAGAATTATGGACTACCAAATATGCAGAATAAGTACTAGGGAAGTAGGAAAAGCATGTAGATTTACCAACTACATTCAAATCCAACAGCCACATAATGATCCATGTATAAAATCATCACCTTCAATTACCTGCCCTGCCAACTACTCACTTTTACTACTTTTATGTTTTACCTGCAACTTTGCAACCTGATGAACCCATCCCAAAGTAAAAATTAGTCAACAACAAATGCCTTCAATTTTTAACAACTCCATAATCGTCTTTGACATCAACCAAACACCAACTTTCAGGCTAAAATTTGTGTTTCATTTTCAGGTAAAGGGTCACCCCTTGCTAAATTTATAAAAAAAGAAGAAGTACAAAGTAAAAGCCCTCACGGGCTTCCCTATAGTAAATAAAGGAGGCCCATGATGCTGGAACTGAACCAATAGAGTGTCTGGACAGGCCCAGAGCACTAAAAACTACATTAAAAAATATATATCTATCACATGAATCTATAAACTAGCATGCTAACTCATACCCAATGCAAATCAAAGCTAGTCTATGTATCACCTTCCATAAACTGGGCGGTCTCTCCTGTATCTGACTCGACATCCTCCTCATCTCCTAAGTCATCATGGTCTGGGTTCTGCTGTGAAGTAGTAGGAGCTGACGGAATGCTGACATCAATATTTAACCCACATAGAGCATCATATGGGTTAGCTGTAACAACTGATGGACTGTTAACCTTGTCTGACTGAGTGTCTGGACCAGACACGGTATCTCTATTAATGAGACCCGGTCTCTAAGAAACTGGAGTAGTAAGAAATCTGAATAAGGCAGATGGATCTAAAGTGTCATTAGCAGCTGTAGAAGCTGCAGGAGCCTTCCCCTTAGAATTCTGGTTCTTGGGGACATCTCTCCTGGGAATGTATCTAACTGTGGGCTTAGGTATCCGGATACCCACAGTAGCTGGTGACTTCTTCTTGGGCTTTCTTCCCCTCTTATTGGGGTGCTGGAAGCCCTGCTCATCCTGCTGAACCTGTGATGGTACTGGCTTTGTGCCAGAAGGGCCTACATCAGAGACTGGAGTAACATGGGCCTCCATCTCCTCAGCAGACTTAGGCCTGACACTACAACCAATAAAAGAATGTCCAAATACTGCACAATGAGAACACCTATCGGGCTTCCAAAGAAACCGGAGCCTGAACTTCTGGATCTTTCCTACGACTACTGGCTCAACAAAACTGGGAATATCACGATCTGCATTAACTTTTATCAACACTCTAGCATACTGGGCCCTACCTGCTTTCTTCTCAATCATCTCCTCAGTGTATCTATCTAAAGCAATAGGAACTCCAATAACACTAGCAATGTGACTCAACACATCATAATCCCACATGGTCGAATCCAAATCATAAATATTTACCCACATATGTGCATAAGTAGGCATAATCACATCTTTCTCTATCCCAACCACCCACTTTTTCAACAAAATAGGCACATCATTAAATAACCAAGGCCTGTTGGCCATCACAAACTCAAAACCCTCAGAGTTATGAAACTTAAAATAAAAACGACCTTGGTTATTAAGAACCACATCAACCAAACCATACGTCTTCCAAAGTCTAAAAGCATGGAATCTAACAAAAGGAAACGCGGGTCGCTTACCAATGAAAGATTCAACTAAAGTCAAGGCCCACTGTGCACTCTGCTTCACAATGAGGTCATCAGGACTAACAACATGAATGGTGCCAATCTCAGTGAAGACAGGTGTAACATCCCTCACTTTCCGACTAGGACAACATACCTATATTTATCAAGGTATCTATCCCTAGAAGTTGGTTAAGGAAATTAACCTTCTATACATTCAAAGGATAGTGATAATTTCCCTCTAGTATAGTGAAATGCCTTAGAAATGCCATAAATAATAACTACAATCATTCAAGACAATCTCAAACAATAAATTAGTTTTCAATGAACTTAATAAAAATACCTTGAAACAAAAATTATATTATTAATCAATCAAGTTAATAAACTATAATGTAAAACTCACAAGTTGAGATAACAATCAAGAATTCTTACAATTGTCTAACAATGTAATCACCAAGCTAATAAAAGTACAATTTGAACACAAAATTATAATAATCATTTTGAAAAATAGATTTATAAACTATTATGTACATAATAGTAAGTTTGAATAATAATAAGTACATAAGTATATTGCAACATTTGAATAAGTCTTCCAATTAAAAGATATGCATACAACTTAAACTCATTTTAAATATAAACTCTTACAAAATCCACCAATCAACATACAACTAACCCACTTATTCTTACACTACATATACTAAAATACATGTCTAAACATCCACAAATATTCATGGATGAATCTAGACCAAAATACAACCATATACACCCTTAAAATTCAAATTCACACAACACATACTTGACTTAGCCAATGGGCTTTGATCCACCACCTCACTTAGCCAATAGCAAGCCTCAAACTCCCTTTTTTCTGCCCTAGCCACGAGATTAAGCCCCCAAGACTCAACCCAACACCCTCATTCTTGCAAACACCACCCAACACACTTCTCTCAAAACTCTCTCAACTTCTTTCCTTTCCTTCTTCATATTTCAGATTTTTACAAGCAAAATGGAGCTCAAAATCTAATCTAATCTATTGTAATAATAATCCTTCATAATAATCTATCATCTAGAATCAAGTTGGAGTTCTTGGGGCTCTTGCATATCACGAAAAATCAGCCCCAAATGCAAGTATTTTTCGGTTCATAAAAGGTTAAATCTTAAGTAAATCAACTATAATAATAAAGGGTTTTTACTTGGATTCATCAAGGGTTGTTTCAAGCAAATATTAAGGGTGTTTATAGCCTTCAAAGTCACGAAATTTTCTGTCCAATATCATCTTCAAAACCGAGTTCATCAAGGGTATAAATCTCAATCTATTTACTAGCTTATTCTTGTTTTTGTTTATATTCAAAGATCTTTATCAAAGGTTCATATTTTCTTCTTAATTTCTTTGAAAAACACACTTGATGAAGGCAAGTTGATAGAATCTTCTTCCTCATGCTTATGCATGTCGAGATCTAGAAGAAAGATTCAATGATTCGACCTTGGTAAGACCCGAAAGTGTTGGTTTAGTGTAAAGGCTTGTAAAGTTGTAGTATGGATCATGATGGATCCGATTTTTATAAGTTATAAGGCTATGTTTTCTGGAATTTTCATTAAGAATGATATTGTACAAAGGTTGAATTAAATTTTATAGCTTAATCTTGCTTAAAAGTGTTAGATCTTGACATGCATGCTTAGATTTGTACTAGTTTGAGTCATTTTTTATATGGATTGGAGATGGATCTTTTGAATAATAACTTTGTACTCATTTGAATGTTAAAATATGAGGTGTAACGGAAGTCGAGTATCAAAACAAAGGATTATAAGTAAACATCCACCATAGCATTTATTGAATACAATTTTACACTCTTACACAAACATGTGAACTAACTTGGATGCAAGTGCGTACGTTCACTTACATCTAAGTCGGGTTCACTTAAGCAAATACATTTTTACATTAACCTAACTACATTGCTCAAGGTGGATTCCGTTGCCCATAGCAATGTGTGAAGATAAGTCGTGCTACAATTTGACGTCAACTTATAAGCATACAAATCCTTCATAAATACCGCTTATCCTGAAAAGCATGAACAAAAGTGTCAACTACGAAAACGTAGTTGGTGAGCACATAGGTTTTCATAATATATCAAACTATCTTTTCATTTTCAAATCATAATATCACCTTGTTTGCAACACATTTGAGAATCCATCATAATTCAATAACCAATACATAAGCTCGAGCATCAAATAATCACCACATAGCAATGCTCGTCGGCGGAGGTACCATAAATAAAGCCTCTAACCGGTGGGGGTCAGGTACATCGGACACGTTAAGCCCGGTAGGATACGAACGACATGATCGGTGCCGCCGTACTGAACTCTCCACAGACGCTTGTATGCATAGTACGCCCACCATACATATGCACACTCACGTGGTGGGTTTTCACATACAACCAAGTTTTATAAACAAAATTTGTCCGCAGACACATTTATACATATATAGCATGCTTTTCACCCCGAAGTTGTAAAACATTAAAAGCGTTGAAAGGGGGGCTATGTACTCACTGGATATTCGGATGAACGAGGTTGATGATGCTGAAACTGCTTCCTACTCGTTAGTTCCGCGATAAAAGCCTATACCATAAAATGTCTCAATGAGTTCTAATCCTTATGGTTTAAATATCTCATGCTATACTATCATCTACTAGGAATGCCTTAAATCAATGTATGTGAATTACTTCATACAGTTCGTCAATTAATCATATCCTTCCAAACTTTGTTCATTTCCATAAATATGTAAATACTTCTTGTTTTATATCCATATGTTACTTGTTATATATCCTTCATAACTTGGACAATATATATTTATATGTTTATGTGTTTTTACGTACATACTCTTTAATTGAAACATTTTATTATTCTTAGTGAATAAATTGATTTATTATCCTTAATATATTTTAATTATCGACTAATCATCATCCTTATTATTATTATTGTTCTTTCTTTTATTCATTGTTAATATTTAATTATTCATAAATCTATCTTATATACATTTATCTTAATTTATATTTAAATATTTGTTAAACATTTAATTTATTTAAATAAATTCTTTTAATTTGAAATAATTCCATATATATTTATACATATTTTAGAAAAATCAGAACCTTATTTATTAAATTTATGAAATATGTTATAAGTAACTTTTTATGATTATTTACCAATTAAATTAATTACTTTTTTTTTATTTAATTACACCTTTTAACTTATTTTTGTAAATTATATCTTAATTATCTAAAAGTATTTTATCTTTCCTCCATAATTTACCAATTTTATTTTTATAAAATTATGTTTTACTTAATCAATATACTTAATATATTAAAATATGACTTTTGATGCCATTATATATTTTTCTTAATAATTTATCTTTTAATTATCCTTAAAATGTCATTTAAGTTCAAATTAATCCATAAATCATTCCATGAACTTATGTTTAGCCCAAACCACGAATTTAATGATCTTTTTATGCCTAATATCATAAACTAAAACCTTGACTAATCAATCTTTATTAATCTTTTATGGTTCAAGGTTTTCGGTTAGTGATTTCTATAGCCGAAATGGCGTTTTTAGCTTAGTTTTTGAGCCCTTTAAGTCCATTTAAGTTGGGTTTTGGTCATGATATCATTTTTCACAGAATATTACTCAAATTTAATTAACTAAAATCATGAGCTTGATGGTGGTGAGTGTTGGTGCATACGGTCATCGATTTAATAACCCGAAAAGTCGGTTTTTGACTTATTTTGACTATCTAATGTCTCAAACAAGTTTATTTATCATTCTAACTTATTTTCACAGTAGGTTTTGTATAACTTAAGTGCAAAATTTCGTGGATTAAGAGGTGGTGCAATATAATGGTTTTAAATCCTTTCGGTTAATGCTTAATTGACCCGAAATCATACTTTTTGAGTTAAATCATAATATCTATATACCAAGTTAAGTTGCATCTCCATATTTTTATAAAATTCCAGTAAGTTAAAGGTATTTTATGGGTTATTTGATGGAGATATATGATTAAGTCAAATATAGCCTTTTTCACCTTTTTGTTATATGGTTTAAAGCCACTTTTATATATATTTTTAAACAAAACTTTAACTTTTGAAAGATTTTATAAAAATGCAGATTTTTAACACATATTCCAAACCATTTAATCTATTTTAATATCAAACTCAAGTCCCATAGCAAAGATCATGATTGAACTACATAGATTCATGCATGCATGTATCATCCATCTTGGTTTCTACTCACCCCTTTTTGTTATTTTAGTTAGTCTTTAAAAAGAGACATTTAAATCAAAATTTCCAGAATATCAACTTCATTTTGATCATCAAAATTTGTTTTGGTTAAGACCCATTTCACTATTTTATGCTAGAAACTAATGCATGCTTTCCGGGTCTATGATTTTGGGTTGAATCCTTGAACTTTCTTCCATATTTTCGTGTTGTTAACACATAAAGAAAGTTCCATCAACCTTAACCCATCATCAAAACATGCATGCAATAGAAAAGTGAAGAGAAGAAGAAATATGTACAAGTTCTTACAAAAAGTTTAACAACAACAAGAGATTTGACTAGCTTTACATGAAAGACTAAATATGAGTTGTATTAACAACCTTGAATTCGAAATAGATGAAGACAAGGGCCTGATTTTCGAGATGAACAAGCTTCCAAGTGACCAAATTCTTCAATCTTGCTTGACCCTTAATGTGTATTATCTAATTTGTTTATTATTAATGTTGATTACTTAAACCTTTTACTTGTTTTTCCCTTCTTGAAATCGGCTAGAAGAAGAAAAAGATGGAAGAGAAGTTTGAGAGCATTTTTCCTAGTTTAGTGTGTGAAGAAATGAAAAAGATAAAGAGAAGATATACATATATAGGCTTAAAGTGTTTTGAGTAAGTTTTGTATAGGAAATTGTATAAAGCATTTGCTAGTTGACTTTTAATTAACTTTTGGGTTATGTGGTAATGGGGGGTGGCCGAAATTTAGAATGGAGGATCCAAATATTGTACAAGTTTTTTATATAATTAGCATTTGTATCTGAAATTGTAAGGTTAATTATTTAAGTGTGGTGATGAAATAATTTGTAAGGTATTTAAGTCTTGGATACTCTTTTCTATATCCATAGCCGTATACATATATATGTATGTATTTTTAGTTTTGTTTCAAATGTGTATTTACTTGGTTAATTGTTGTTTATTATACCCTTATCTTTATTATCCAGACTTTAAGTATACACATATGAGTTATGACATGTTTTATTATTCTTTTAAGTAAATTTGTACATTTTCTAATTGCTAATATTTACACTTGAATTTATAAACTTTCTATAGCTCATAAAACTTTATTGTGTTATTTTCTAAAATTTCTTATTAACTTTATATGGCATTCCTAAATAGCATGATAAGTAATAAGCTCCTAACACTATGTTATAGGCCAAAGAATGAGATTTTCTTATATAATTATAACTAATTTCTCACGTTGTCTCATTGAACTCTTTAGTAACACCGACCAAAATGGACGGGTGTTACAATAGGGAGTAAAGTGAGACTGCAATACGTTTTTGTTCTAAGAATATATATTTATTATATATATATATATATTGTTTATATTTTAATCCTTGTTTTTTGGTGTAGTTTTCAGTTTAGTCCCTCAAATATAAACATACTTATGAAATTATATTATCTTTAATCTTTAATTCTACTTAAGAAGATTATGAATAGTTAATTTTGCCAACGCATAGGTCAAGTGAAATTTACTTGATGGTTGAAGGGACGATAGCATAACTTGTGAACTTTGATACTGTCAATATGGTTTTGGTTCATGAAGTGTGGATACTATTTTATTACCACTGTATTTGATTTGGTTTTGGGGTAAACCAATTATAATTTCTTACAAAATGGTCGAGTGGTATGAAAGTGAAAATGGTAGAAAATGTTTGATTTACTAATTTGAATATAGTGATTTATCTTTTAATAAGATTTATAGTATGGAAGTCAAAACTTTGGCATGCTCTATAGCTTTTTACGTTTTTTGAAGTCATGTGTTTGAGGATAATATCGGACAACTTATATGGCTTCCATGCAATCGGTACAAGTGGTGCATAAGTAGTTACAACTGACTAAGGCTGTCAATTGGGTACTTGTTAAAGTAACTCATGTTAAAGTAACTGGTTATTTTTAAAAATATTTTAAAATTTAATATTTAACTTTTTTGATACATAAAACGAATAATTGCCATGCTCAAATCATCAAAGGAAAGTATTAAATGAGTCGTTTTCATGTTTGAAAACTGGGAATTTTATGGGCACCGAACCTCTTAAAGACACGAATTGCCAACCTTACAATTGACTTAATAACAGTGTTAGCAAGTGATTTTGTATTTTGTGAGGATTAAATCTTAATTCGTTATTATGTTGGTCTTTCATGTCAAGTCAATATAATTTCGAAGTTTTGAACATTTACAATGTTTTTATATTAAATTTTTCTTATATCCTCCATATATAAATGTTTTTATATATTTTTGTGCTTTTCCGATCACATCTATGTAGATGACGGCATGTTACACATTTTGCTTTTCATGAATGAATTAACTGAAATTTGAGAATAAAATAAGTTGTGGATAGTCGTGTGGAAGACGACTAGCTCATTTGGGGATTGGTTGTGTACGATTGTGCCAAAATAAATTATACAAAAGGATAATGATAATAATCTTCTGCTCTTAAATGTTTCTCCCTTCCTTTTGTTTTCTGCTCAGGAGCCCGGACAACGAAAACATTGGGAATGGTTTAGATGGTACTTTGGTAGGTTTTTGGTCAAAATAAGGTCATATTTTGTCAAATGAAATTAAAGTTACCAAAGAAGAAATACAAGCATGTGAGTGGAAATATTATTTTGATACAGTGTTTAATTTAAACTTCAAGTTTTAGTATTTTATAAAACAAAATCTATAATTAGTACAAATTCAATTTATATATTCCGTAAATAAATTTTGTTACCAAAAATCTATTTGATAGAGGATTTTTATTTCCTCCCCCTTTTTAGGACAATTGCATATATACCTAAATATATAATTTAAATTACAAATATCCCCAACCAAAAACTTAAACTACAAATATACCCAATTTTAAATTTTAATATGGATGTGACAATTATACCCTCCAATTATCTCAAACATACATATATACAAAGTACAAACAGATCTGGCACAATCATCCTCTTCAATACTATAGCATATCTTTCTTCATTTTTTTTTTTAGTTGCAACTCTCTTTATCTACATATTTATACCATCACCAACAATTATCACCATTTGTCTTTATCATTGTTGAAGTGTTAAGATTGATGGTTTAGTATTAGGAAATTAAAGTGGTGACTTATATTTGGGTTAAGTATTGTGCAGGTACTAAAGGTGAACCTGTTAAAGAGTAGAGGGACTGAAGATAGCAAGTTGGATAAAAGAAGGACTGCTAGTGAAGAAAGGAAAAGAGGAAGGACTAGAGTGCTAATTATATTAGACTATATATACTTAACATTTACCCTAATTGGCATATACACAAAATTTATTCATCATATATTTCTGTATTTCTCTCTCACGATTTATATTTCATATTTTGTGTATCTATATATATATCATCTTGATATATATATATTCTGGATATAATCATCAAATTGATGATTATTGTTTTGTAATCAAACTCATAAACTCTATAATAATAATTTGATTCATATGGTTAATTTTGTGTTCGTATGATTGATTTATGTTTATAACTGAGTTTGGATTGAAGATTTTGACAGATTGAATATGGTGTAGGTAAATTTCGTAACATCTGGAGACCGAGGTTATGAGTTCAATACCCATCTCATGTACAGGCCGGAGGTCATTTGTTACCATTTAAGTAGAAATTAGAAGGAATATCTCTACCTTATTAGAGGTAAGGTCTGCCTACATCTTAACCTGTCTCATACACTATCAAAGTATTAGAGCTCAAAACCCGTAAAAAAGGACAGCGGACAGTTTCTTCTTCTTCTTCTTCTTCCAACTACATATATGTATACAACATACATTCCAGTGTATAGCATATTATGATCAGAGTTACTTTTGGAAGTACTCTTTATATCTGGGGATAAGTATAAGAATAACGCCTCTTTCATACGCAAATGTTAGATTAAATATAGTTGAAAGTAACATGCATTCCAAGATAACATAATGTAACATTATTCAAAATATTTATGCTTTCATTAATTTAATGTTTCTCGTGTATGCACAAAACCAAAATCTCGTTTCTATCTTAACTATAAATCATTTTATCGATTGAAAAAGATCAAGCGAAATATAAGAACAAATTAGTTTGCTAATCATTAATAAATAAACGGCTAATGGCCCAATTTGGACAGAGTGGCCCACCATTATCGTAAGCCCAGCTTAGAGTAGAGAACCTCTTGAAAAGTGAGAGCCAAAGCCATAAAAGACGCACTACATTATTGAATCCTAAATTGTTAAACCCACAGGCAACGTGTTTTTTTTTTTAATAGTCACCTAGAACGGACCAACCAAGTACAACATTTCTACCCGTTAGAGGTTCATAACTGAGCTCACTTCATCTGCTTCACAGGCCCAAAGTGTTAGGGTCTACTTTACAAAACCACTTATTGTTTTTTTAATTAAAGAAATGTAAATTATGTATTAGATGATCATATAAATTAAGTCACAAAAACATATGTTAATGTGTTATCAACTTTGTTACCCATATCCCATGTGGCATTTTTCATGCTTCTTTCCTTCTACGCTAAGGATCCACGTGGATATATGACTTATTGATTCCTACCAATAAATTCTACATTCAAATAATTTCCAGTAATTTTGAATAATTCCACTCCAATAAATTACAATTCTGATATTTTCATACGAGTATTTTTGTAACTAATTAATGTTATTCCTAAGTTTTTGGTGATATGAAATTCAAAATTTTCATCTGAAATATTTTGTCTGGTCAAAAGTCGTCATGGGTTTTTTTTTTGAATGACAAGTCATCAAGACTATTACTAGTATTTATCTCTACATAATGTGCTTTCATTACTTTTGTACGTTTATTTAATATATGATATATATGATGATATAGTATATAGGGTAACATTCCACTGAGAACAGTTTTAAAATGAGAACGGTAAGAACACTTAAAAAACATCATTTTGATGCATTAAAAGTCTATAAAACTA
>JANDBE010101566.1:0-11119 GCA_024320915.1 Erigeron philadelphicus
AAGACCTAAATACACATCTTGAGAAACAGAACTTAACAACCAAGACAAAACAACAACATTACACCTATCCCATTGTTGGGACAACACAGGACTAGCAGTATAAGCAGTTTTAAGCACAGAACTATTAATGAATCCAAGTTTGTTGTTGGTTTGTAATGCAAGTTTAATAGCACTAGCCCATATACCATAATTTTTCAGTACCAGTTAACTTTATAGACACAATAGGCTATAGGCACACCAGTAGTATCATTAGTATGCAAATACAAAGGACTTCCAATATCCATACCACTAACTGTAGAAGCATCACCCATTGCAAACAAATAGACAGACATAAATAATACACAATATTAACAAATAATAACAAGGAAAAAACTCACACAAATTATCTGGAGTTTCGTAGACCACATAAGACTCAATATAGTTTGCAGATAGAACTACTACCAGGATTCCACACTTCTAAAGAAGAGGGTCAAGGCAGCCGTAATATCCAGTATACCGAATCAAGGCAAACAAAAGATAATGGAAAAGAATACTTACAGTGCTTTTACGGAATAGAAGGATTTGACGTAGAAGAGAGTATCACCAGAGATACTCAGCGGAAGCAAATATGAAGACAAAACAATCACAAATTAGGGTTTATAAGATGAAAACCCTAATTTTCGAAACCCGAGATCTTGCGAAACACAAAACCCCCAAATATGGAGAAACCCTAATTTTCTTCAACCCTAAAACACCAAATCATCGAACCTGGCTCTGATACCATGTAATAAATTCTGAACAAACACGAAATCCCCAAGCAACTCAGACTTTTATTAATCAAACTCCAAAAATAAAGAATACAGACACTAAGATGAATCGTCCACAATCGTGTGCGATTCTAAAGGACCGGGATCATCCACAAACGTGTGTGATCCTAAATACAATGAATAAACGAAATACAGACTCAATAACTAGAGAATCAACACATAGTTAATTAAACCAGAATTACAAGAACAAATACTTGAGAGAAAACGATACAGACACACAAATATAGATATATAAAAAGTTTCTCTGCCGCAAACAATAAGAAGAGGGTTGTATTAATACAACCCTAATTTGCAAGTTACCAAATGAACCCTGCACTTTAAACATATTCAAAAACAGATATAATAAACAAAAAACTTACCTTTCAATTCCTGCAGAATAAAAAGTTATAAAACTAACCTTCATATTTATAACACATTTTCTTTAATTACAGTTTAGTAATTTATGCCTACATTGTTGTTCAATACTTCAATCTATATATGAACTTCAATCTATATATGAAGTTATGAACTATTCACTTCAATATGTGCAACGTACTAGCTAGTATATTTGAAGTAGTAGATCTGTAACCCCGTTTAAAGTGGAAACATTTGCTCTACATTTTGATGAAAGCGTTGACTTTTGCAAGAATATAAGAAAACCCACATGTCTGCTACTAACAAAAATATATTTTTACAGGCATATGATGTCAATACGAATGAAGTAATTAATTACCTCATGAGTTGTCCTTCGATATATTTAGACATATGCTATTTGTTAAATGAAGATTATACAATTGTAATAAAATTAAAATAATAATTAAAAGAAAATATTAATTACCATAATAGCGCTAATTTTTTTTCCGAACATTCAGTCGGTATTCGACATCGGGGAAAACTCACCGTATAATGGTGAAGCCTTGCACGTACCCTAGACAACGAGATGTTGACTATAAGTCGTTACAAGTTTTCGGAGAAAAAAACCCCAAGACTAGTCATTATTGGCTCCATAATAGCTAATATATTATATAATAGTAACTAAATAATATCATTTATAATATGTAAAAAAAATAAAAATAATAATCAATAAATACTATTAATTATAACAATAAAATAATAATAAAATTTAAGTAACAATATTTAAATAAAAACAATATTAAAAAATTAAAAATAATAACAATAATTGACTAGTACTTGGATTAATTCCAGCATACATAGACTAAAATCAATTTAATATTATGTAATATAGAGGTTCCCTCAAAATTCGAAAGAAAGACGTATGGGCTGATAAATGGAACATACATACTCTAATCATTCGAACATTAAAAAAAATCAATTAATACTTAAAATAAGTTATATAAAAAAACTTGGTCTTTATATACATTTTTAAGTTATACTTCATAATATAATAATTATTGCATTTTTTTTTTTCAAATTGGACGTACTCTATAACACGAGATTTTGATCATAAGCCGTTACAAGTATTCAGTGAGAAAAACTTCAAGATTTTGTAATCATTAAGGATCGAACTCAATAACTTAGGTAAAATCGACAATATCTCTAACCAGTTGGACCGACTTTCATTGGCTAATAATTATTGTATTGGATTATATTATTCCTGTCAATACATTTTCCTTAATTAGTTCTCCACTTCTCCCTTATTTGTTGATTTTTGATTTTCGTAGGTAGCAAAAAACAAATCCAAAACGAGCAACGGTTTTGTGACTTTTGTCTTGACGTCTATTGTGCCACAAAATTCATTTTATAACTTTATTTTATTTGTATCTATATATATCATAAGATCCACATATGTGGTATTGAATGAATGTTTTACGGATCTACGCACGTTCCTCATGCACCCCAATTGGCTGACTTTCATACTCCATATGTTGATCTGTAACCTGATTTTAAATATATAATCTTAAAATAAAATATTTGCAACGTGATGCATGATAAATAACGTATCTATAGTAATAGATCGATACTTAATATATCTAATTGAGAAATAATATGAACGAGCATCCTACCCCTGTAATACATAATTTTAATATTATATGTAAAACCCGGTACGGTATATGAAACAGAAGTTTCCATTCATTTATCTTAATTTTTTCAAAAAGATAGAGGTGGCGATAACAAACTTCATTGATTTGAACTATGGTGGATGATAGAAGTGTATAAATTTGAGAAAATAATACAAAATCTTCAATAATAATTTGAACAAATAATACGAAATTGATCGATGAAATTCTATTTAAATTTTAATGAACAAGTGATGGGAAAGAGATTTGTGAATCGCGTGAATTGATTTTTTGAAAGGTGAATTTCGCTTGAGAATTTTGTGTCGTGATTCTACAGCGGGAGGTTTAATATACGTTGTCTTAACCGGGTCCGCGCTAGAGATCTCCATCGGAGTAGAAGTACCTATTTCAAATACCCGATGGGGGAAACCCCCTATTAATCCGCCCGAAGGCACGACGATCAATAGGGTAAACCATGTCCCCTCAGCTTTATATAAGAATGATAATTGGGAAATTGTTGATTTGCCTAAAGATAGAGAACCTATAGGGTGTAAATGGATATATAAGATTAAATATAAGTCTAATGGAGAGATAGAGAGGTATAAGGCTAGACTTGTAGCTAAAGGATATAGTCAAAAGGCTAGTGTGGATTTTGATGAAACTTTTTCACATGTTGTCAAAATTGTGACTGTTAGATGTCTTATTACTTTGGTTGTTCAAAGGAATTGACCTTTGTATCAACTTGACAATAATAATGTCTTCTTATATGGGGATTTAAATGAAACTGTTTATATGAAACTGCCTGAAGGTTTTTTTAATAGCAGTGATCAAAGAGTGTGTAAATTGAACAAATCTCTTTATGGTTTGAAGCAAGCTCCTAGACAATGAAATGCGAAGTTAACTAGTGCATTGCTTGAAAATGGTTTTATTCAAAGCAAAAGTAATTACTCTTTGTTTACTAAGTCTGTCATTTCTTGCTATCCTTGTGTTTGTTGATGATATAATTGTTAATGGAAATATCTGTGATGAAATTGATAAGTTTAAACAATATCTTAAAACTCAATTTCAGATCAAAGACCTTGGAAAGTTGAAATATTTCCTAGGCATTGAGGTTCTTGAAAGTAGTCAAGGTTTGTGTTTAAACCAAAGAAAATATTGTCTAGATTTGCTTTCCGATTATGGTTTACTTGCAAGTAAACCTATGAATACTCCTCTTGATCCTAATGCTTGTATTACAAACTTTGAGACTGTTGATGATCCTATAATTGTTAATACATCTGAGTATTAAAAACTCATTGGAAAGCTTATTTACTTGATTCATACCAGACTTGATATATCTTACACTTTTCATTGCCTGAGTCAGTTTATGCACAGACCTTTGAATTCTCATTTAAAACTTGCTTTGAGGGTTTTAAGGTATCTTAAAGGTAATTCGGGTAAAGGAGTTTTCATTTCTAAAGATTGGTAAAACTACTTTAAAAGCTTATGTAGATGCAGATTGGGCTAAAAATGTTGCTCATAGAAAGTCTGTGACTGGATATTGTTTGTTTTTTTATGGGTCTCTTGTATCCTGGAAAAGTAAAAACAGAACACAGTCTCTAAATCTTCTACTGAATTTGAATATAAAGCTATGGCTGCTGTTACTTGTGAAATTATTTGGGTTTTGAAGATTCTAAAGGATTTACATATTGAAAATGTTCTTCCTGTTAATGTGTTATGTGACTAATGATTATGCTATCAAAATAGTTGCTAATCTTGTTTTTCATGAAAGAATAAAGCACTTAAAGATTGATCTTCTTTTTGTTAGAGAAAAACAATTGGCTGGGGTAATTTAAACAAAGAAGATTGATTCTGAAAATCAAATTGCTGATATATTTACTAAAGGGTTGGATAAATGGTCTCATAGTATGCTTTGTTCAAAGTTGGGATTAAAAGATTTGTTTGAGAATAAGATTAAGGGGGATGTTAAAAAGGTAAGTTGTAATCTTATTCTCAAACTTAAGTTAAATATGTTTACTTAATATATGTTTAGTATTTGTGCAGAATATAAAGTTTGGACTAGTTTTGACAAGAAGAAGAAAGAAGAGGGTTTGCTCAGGAAGTTCATGAAGATTAAGCTGAAAGTGTTAGTTTGGATTCTTCAGGGGCTGAAGATGTTCAGTGATCCTCTATATATACTTGATATCAACCATTTAGGGTTGATAACACATACGCATATATCTATCGGTTTATATATATCTCTATAATTTCTGTTCTAAATAATTGTAATAATAATTCGTTTGATTTCGGTTTGTAATAGAACATTTAACACTTTAGTTGAGTGATCTATACTTGATTAGCAGATATAAATTTATTGTTGTTGATTCTGGTTTGTGATCTAGTTGAGATTAGATCCGATTTATGTTCTTGAGAAAACTTTTCTTTGATTATATCATATTTCTGTTCACCTTTTTCTTTTATTCGGCACAACTAAATTTCATTTTATAAAGTTAGCTTGAGAGATCGAATACAAGTTAAATTGGCTCGGTATTTGTAATTCTTTAGCATCATTTAAAGATAATTATATCATAGTCGTATTAATTTGTCACTTAAAGAAAAAACAATAATAGACATCCGGCCAGTTTGGATTACTAAATGAATTTCTTGGCAACAATTAATGATTAATTACTTTGGGACTTTAGTAACTTTCTTTTTCGTTTCATCAGCACAATTGTAAATGAACAAAAAAATGGTTAAGGGATCAAACGCACTTTTCTTGTTGAACCCCGGTTGTGTAAAGATCGATACGATGATTTCATTTGTTTAAGCTCAAATTCATATATCCAAAAACAAGTTTTGTAGAACTACACGAATTTATTAATAAAAACACATAGCAAGACACTATTTGCTAAGAAATACAAATATCCAAAAACAAGTACTAGAAATAAATTGTAACAACATAATTATATATGTTTTTATATGTAAATGTTCATTTGCAAACATAACTAATCAACCACACATTTTCTCATTTTCTTTTCCCCCTTCTTGTCAAATTTTGTATAAATAAAAACTTGATCTTAAAATTTTTTTGTTTTTATTTCAAAGGACATAGCTTGTCTATAAAAAACGGGTAATCCATTTACCTAAAAATGAAGCTATGTCGGCTAAAGACGAAGTCTGTCAAATAAATCACCTATCATCGATCAACCGCTATAACTTATCACCATATTGGATACCCTATATTAATAAGAAATTGATATTAGTACAACATGAATAAATTTTTTTACCACAACCACACATTAGATATTTATGCATTATGTTGTAAATCTTACATTTTAAGTTGTGATGTTTTTATTTTTTCGAACATTCAGTCGCTATGCGATATCACGAAAATCTCACCGTATAATGGTGAAGTCTTATACGTACCCTAGACAACAAGTTAATGACCATGGGCCGTTACAAGTATTCGGAGGAAAAAACCCGAAGACTTGTCATCCTTAAGGATCGAACTCAAGACTTTAGATAAAACATGAGATGCCTTTGACCAGTTGGACTAATCATCATTGACAAAAATATAAAATAAAATTATGAGACTTTATTAAAGAGAAAAAAAAATCCCCAAAAGAATAAAGGTAAAAACAATAATACAAGGGAAAATATAAGAGAAAAAATTAATAACTGTGATTTGTCTTTTGATTTTCAAGTTTTTTTCTAGTTTTTATTTAATTACACTCGTAACTTATATCTATTTAGTATGAAAAATGATTAATGTGTCTAGTTAATAGGTCTAAAAATGTGCCTAAAAATCTAGTGACGACACATAACATAATTGAAGGTAGAGATTAAGAAAGAGAATGAGTGACATCATGTGTCATCCAATCCAATATGCTACATTGTAACATCTACATGTAGAATTTATAATAGCCGCTTCAGTAAAGCCACAAAATGTGTGAAACAATCAGACGAAACATATACCACATCAAATAGTTGGTGGAAAAGATAAGACGTTAGAGACGGTTAGCTTCAAGTGTAATTTGATTTCAGCAGTAAGTTTTGCTTATAGTATCTGAGGCTATAGCCAGCTCTGCACAAAACCATTTCATTGATTCAAAGGTTAGGTTAAATAGTTAATAGAGTTGACGAAAACATAGTTGACCAGGCCTAAAGTTATCTGAAGTATATTTAATTCATAATGCATTATACATCAACATTCGCACTTTAGAAGAACCTTGGACTGTTATTATACCAGTATAGCATCTGAATTTATCTACAGAACATGAAAGGGATATTAGTTGTTTTATCTCAAGCACATGTGAACCTATGCCCCATTCTAATTATATAAACTCGATGCTTCAGTTAAGTTGCAAGTCTTTGTTTATCTCTAAAGTATATATTATGCTTCTCTTTTGTTTTAAAGTGTTTTTTTAGAGGCAACACAAAAGATTCTTACAAATTATAAATAACAAGGTTTCTTACAAGTTGATATGGGTCAGGCAAAGACTTTCAAGGGAACCATTGATCAGCCAACTTAAACTTGATTTTTGCAGGCAGAACTGAAACTAGCATTTCCAAAAATCCAAAAAAAGGATGAAGGAAGGATATGTGTGTTACCAAAGCACAAAAGGCTGCAGATCAAAATAAGCCGACACCATACGCGCAAAGATAGAACCAATCACGGGCTACCACCATTTTTTTGTAGCAGAGGTCATGCTTTGTTAGAAAAGTGTGATCATTCATATAGTTTTGGATAACTGCAACTTATATTTTTTTGTGAGTGATAATTAAGAAAGGCTAACCTGTTTCTAATGTTATTGTTCTCAATGAGCCTTAATTTCTTAATACTATTACAATTTACAAGTAATGAAATGTACGAAGCTTCTAACAGCAAGTCAGCAACAATTCGACACGGCAGTTAACATACAAAAGTGTCATAACCAATGCTCGATCCTACCTTGTTAATATTAATACTAATTGTTACTTAACAACAAGAATTTTTAATATAGAAATTTTATCAAATGAAGGAATGTTATTTTAGTACAATGTTACATTACGATGAATGGACACTTCAATTTTATTATGGTTTATTAGTATTTGTATGGTAAAGTTATGTCACTAGTTCACATGGACACTTTTATGATAAGCCATACTAGTTCACACTTTTATGATACGTCGTATAAATTTGAAAGCAATTTTATAAGTGAAGTTTATGATTTTGACATTTGAATAAAAATTAAAGGTTAAAACTTAAAAGTTATTTTTAAGTCTTGAATTTTAAATTTAATTTAAAAATCATTAATCTCTAAACTTCACTTATGAAGTTATTTTCAATTTTAGAAAATCTTAATTTTGACTAAAAATGTTTATTTTTTATAGATATTTTCTTTTTTACAGAAAATAAAAAGGGATATTACGTAAATAAACAAAAAAATTACCCTATTTTATGAATTAGACTCACTTTTGTAAAATATCTAATTTAAACATTATACCCGTGATAAAGGTGATGTACGGCCCACGGATTGTATAGCTCCAATGAAATCTCGCCACCTGTTGACTCCCCCTGCAAACTAACTATTCCTCCACCTTTCCCACTATATTCCCTTTCTCTTCCCTCTCTCTTCTCTCAATCCACTTTTGATCACCTTCCCCATCATCAGTCTCATATTCAGATACTCCAAATCCACCATATTATTCTTCATTCAGTCATTAAATCAACAAAAACACACCTTCATCAGTCTCATATTCATACTAATCTCTTATTCTTTAGTTTATTTGAAAAAACCCTAAACCATTTGAACTTCGATTTTTTCTCATACTGTACGGGAACTCAAGCAAAGTTGGAGCTTCAGTAAAGTTGCGGTGTTAGTGACGATTTTGTTATAAATAAATAATTTCAATGGCGGGAAATGTTCCGTTGGCAAACACAAATGAGGTATACAAGGCTTCCTTTAGTGTACTTATTTTCCTTAAATATTGTTTTCAAATAAACAAATAAAAGATTCTTAGCTTTTACGGAGAATTGTATATGTTTATATGAAATGTATGTGTTTTCTGTTTTTATCAACAGATTTTTTTTGCGGCCGATCTCACAATCAGGAGCAAGATGAGTTATCTTGCTCTCATAAGGGATAAGTTCCGAAAAAATGAAAATAGAGATGTAATGTTTAGGGAGACATGTTTTGGTCATTGGTTAGATATTCCCTATACCGACAATGAACCGGCATTAGTTAACCTCATACTTCAAACGCAAATCCCAGTAAACCCGGATGTTCACGAGGAAAACCAACCATTGATATACCAAGTTGGTGGGTTTAACCTAGAATTTGGTCGTGAGCAGTTTTGTTTGATTACCGGTTTACCATTCGGACCCATGGATTGGGAGCCATATTTACGAGGTGAAATGCTGTTTCGTGACCGAGTTTTTGGACATGTGGAGAGTCCCTCGGTTACCTTGTATGACTTTACAAGTTTGTTTCATGGTGAGCGATTTGATAATTTGAGTGATGAAGATGCGATACGTGTTTGCTTAGTCATATGTTTAGAGCTGATATTTAACGGACGAGAGCATACGTCAGTGGTACGAAACAAATTGATGAAAACTCTATTGGATGACAAATTGAAGTGTTTTTTCTTCCTAAAACTGTATTGAAAACTCTAACTTGGTCAAACTAAGGACATCTTTCACCAAATAAATCTTTTTATCGTTATTGGCCATAACCTGTGTGACTATGGCTGTGAATGAGAAATTTCTCTATTTACAACAGCATGATTAACTACTACAACCAGAACATAAAAGTACATAATTGCAAACAACTAAACAAATATAAATTACGTACCTTTTTGAGCTTCCTTCAAGATCCATAACCAAGGTCAGCCATAAATTACACCAAAACTTTGCATTTCACATGATTTAGGGTTTTTTTCCAAAAAAAAAAAAAGAGTAAAGAATAAAGATATACCCTCAATCTAAACACTTTAAATGTTGTTCTTTTACTAGATTTAATGACCGATTGAACAAAAAATATAGTGGATTTGGATTATAGCTTTAATTTTTTTAAATATACAAAGACTGATGATAATGTGTTTGAGGGAAGAGAGAGGAAGGAGAAAGGGAACATGAGGGGTCAGGTGGGGAACAGTTGGGGTGTACAGGGAGAAGGCAGATGGTAAGTTTTCATTGGTCGAAATCAGTCCGTGGCCCGTACAGTCCAAAAACACGGGTATAATGTTCAAATTAGAAAATTTCAAAAAACAGGTCTAATTCATAAAATGGGGTATTTTTTTTTTGTTTATTTAGGTAATAATCCCGTTATAAAATTTTAAAACCGTTATATAAAAAAAGGAAATGATTTTTTTTAACAATATAACCTAATAATACTCTTATAATTAAGACTAGCACGGTGTCCGCGCAATGCGGCGGTGATGGTTGTGACGACAGTCAGTGGTGTCAGCGACTGGTGGTGATGACACGAGTCGCGACTATAAGTGGTGGTGACGGTGTCGGGTGTTGTAGGTTGATGTAAATGTAATTGATGTCGAGGTAATTGATCTAAAAGAGTAGTGAGGATGTTTTAGAAAATGAAACTAATGGTGTAAACTATTTTATTAAAGGTATAATGGTCAATTTGTATCTCTCATTTTTCTAACTTTTCAACAAAAATGCATAATTTTTATATAGTAGTATAGATAAAATTAATTAGACTATTATAAAAGCAAATCCTTTATTTCCTCCATTTATTTATGCTAGCAGTTACAGATCTTTTTATTACACTTTTTTTTTTCTCTACGTGTGATCAACATTATTATCATCTCCTTCGTAGATGCAAATTTTTTTATCTTGGACTTATAAATATTTTGTTAACAGCTTCATAATATATACACTATTACTTCCAAAGAAAGTGAAAAAGTGTTAGTATATTTTAGTGTAATTGGGTTAATTAGTTTGATCAGAAATGTCATAATAATACATCATATGAGATTGGAGGTGCGGAACGCACGTCTATTTGAATTTATTATGACCTTAGGGGCGGGGCTTCGCCCCTAAAGTACGGGGGTCCGTGTGCAGCGCCCCTGAGAGCGGGGTCCAAGGGGCAGAGCCCCTGGCTGGGGTCGAGCTTAAGGGACCAAAGTTGGCAATTCGGAAACCTCATATTTACTGCCGAAATGGCAGTTTTCTGGACCAACACAATTTATATATATCAATTTATATTCATCCCGTTTTTCCATCTGATCAATATCTTACTTTCTTTCTTTTCTCTGGTTCTGTTTTCTCTCAAATACAAACACACGGAACGTTCTTAATTCTCTGAATTGTATCCGATTGAATAGTTTGGGTGAACC
>JANDBE010103689.1:0-11090 GCA_024320915.1 Erigeron philadelphicus
TCAAGCCATTTGTATAAATTAATAATTTTTTTCTGGTTAATACTTTTCCATCTTAGAAGCGACAGCAATTGTTCTGTGCTCAAACCGTTTAAAAATCCAAACGTTGTTGCGATGAGTTTTTTTTTTTGTATGTTTCTTCTCCAAAGAAAGAATTTACAATAATTTCTGGTACAGTGTCAATGTTAATTATATCGTTTATATTAAGTAGGCGTTTACGAGCTTTAACAAGATGGTCCCTTAGAATTTTTTTATTTTGATACAAATTCATTGTTACAAAAGTTTTGGTACAAATTCAAAATTTATCAACTAAAAATTGTTCACTTTATTGATAGATATTAGAATAAAAATGAATTAAACTAAGCTTTATTCACTTCTATGCAAAACCGATTTAACAGTTAGCCTAAAAGAGAAATTTTGTGTAATACTTGTATGTATTCAAAAATGAAATTAGGTTTAAATTCATTTTTATTATTATTTCTTAGGTGTTATTTCATTATGAATATTTCATTATGAAATAACACCTAATTTTTAAAAACGAAAAATTAGGCCTTATTTCATTTTTAAGTTAGGCTTTATTTCATAAACGTTAGGCTTTATTTCATTTTTAAAAATTAGGCTTTATTTCATTTCCATGTTAGATTTTATTGTTTTAGGAGCTATTTCATTACAGAGATTAGGCGTTTTTGTTTTAGGCGTTAATTCATAGAGCCGAATATTCGTACATAGAGTAAAATAACGCACATATGTATATGTACTACCATATAAATTTAAACTACATACCCATGTTTGAGACACAAAAACAAACGCTTACCCAACACTTAAAATGATATTGTGTAATGCAAAGGGTAATCAATAGTTGTAGTACGCATTGATTGTAGAATACATTATTTGTAACGCATGCCATGTTCTACGAAAGTAATGCATTACTAAATGTATCGTCTATTAATGCATTAAGGAATACATACATATATTGAAATATATACATCTCTTATTACCAATTACATTACCAATTTTTTTTTCAATACTATTAAGAATATTTTATTATTTTAGTACAACTAATACTTTGCAGAAAATATATGTATTATTATTTTATATAACAAATGTAATAAATTCGATTTTTATCTGCTGGGATGTTACTTCTATATCGATCTTATTTAGTACATTTTAAATTAAAAGTTTAATTTATTTGTATTTTCCTTTAATATCGACTTAATTTAATACGTAGTCACTTGTGTGTTTATAAACAGCTTATTTTGGTTATTTTTTAACAGATCATGGCATGTGTTACAAATAATGTATTCTACAATCAATGCGTAGTACAATTATTGATTACCAATTATCTTTTT
Source organism: Erigeron philadelphicus (assembly GCA_024320915.1). Lineage (NCBI taxonomy): Eukaryota > Viridiplantae > Streptophyta > Magnoliopsida > Asterales > Asteraceae > Erigeron > Erigeron philadelphicus. The sequence continues at coordinate 1,347 of JANDBE010103689.1, forward strand.
CTTGCTTGTATAACAAACAAAATTTTAAATTAAAACGTTCTAAATAAAGTCGATATAGAAGGATCATATTGTTACAAATTATGTAAGAATAAATAATAGTATTATAATAATATATCTATTAACTTTAAGACAAATTAATAGTTATCACATCAATTAGTTATTATCAACTACTGGTAGGTATAGAAGTCAGCTGAGGCAACCTTTGAGAGGCCCACAAAAGAATCACGTACAATTATAGCATGGGAGCCTTATTGCATTAGAACTTCGCATGCTACAATTTTGCAACGCAAGTAAAAAGTACTATCGTGTGACAAAACTTCTTTCATTTTTTTCAGTTCAATGTTTACTCATAAAATTTCACTGAAGAATAAGAATTTTATAAAAAAAATTCACTGAATATAATATTTAATTATTAATGATTTCAAAAAACAATGAACATTTAATAAAACAGTTAATAATATTGTAATTGTATGCAATTTTGAAAATGTAAATTTTATTTAATTGACAGCACTGGTGACAAATATAAAAATATGTAAGAGGTTAGGTTTAATCAAGGTCTTAACAGAATTTGATTTAACAGCACTATGTTAATCATGTTATGTTATTAGCATGACCTTAATAGCATGGGACGCAACTCGGCGTCATAAATTAGCTAATGGGACGCAACTCGGCATCATTGTCAAAACGGGACGCAACTCGGCATCGCCGACAATTATATAATGTTTCTCCAGTCACATGTCCGTGAAAGGGAACAATAGTAAGAAACTCTTCAAAGCACTCAAAGTTCATATCAACACCTCTGACGCATATGATAAGTTGACTTATACTGTTCATATCCGTGCTCTCATCCATGCAAATAGAGAAGTATTCACAATTCTCTATTCTCCGCTTAGTACAGGAAAAACTGTGGGCAATAATTTTTTCCGTATGGCGGGTTATAGTGTTTCTGGAGGGAAGAACCGAGTCTAAAAGCTCATAAGCTTCTTTCCCCTTATGCCCAAAACAATCAAAAACCCCACTAGCAAGTGTTTCAAAAAATTCCCCGTCTTCAAAAGGGCGGCATTATTTCGCCAAAAGTAAACTAACAACATATGACGCTTTTTTACTTGCTTGTTTTGTTCTTCAACAGTAAGCATTTTGGAATAATTTTTTTTATTAAGTATTCAGCATATTTACCTTATTTTCATTAGAAAGGTCATAAATATTTTTATGGCAATTCATAAAATGTCTTCTAAATTAAATAAACGCTTACATGAAAAAACGCGCTCACACAACGTGCAATGTGTGTCGCCGTTATCTTTTTTATACATGAAAAATTCTTCCATAATATACTTTGATTTTTGGTGTTTACTCACCTAAACAGAAGAAAATAAATATTATCTAAAATATAAAAATACTTATTATTTAATATTAAAAAAATCAACCAAAAAAACCAAACAAAATATAAAAATATTATTTAATATTAAAAAAATTAACACAAAAAAACCAAACAAAATATAAAAATATTATTTAATATTACAAAAAATCAACACAAAAAATGCAAACAAATAAAATGCGCGTAAAATTTCTTTGTGCGTATTGAAAAAATTTTACGTAAAAATATTACAAGCAGCGAATATCGACTTACTTGCATGAAGTCTCAAATGCGACTGACATGCTTCGGCAATTCTGCTGCTATTGTTCGGGCATATCCGTGTATAAAAATAAAATCAACTTCGTAAGTTGAAAAAACCGATGACTCTAAAGAGTATGGGCTGAGCGGCTCCGTTTTAAACAATATGATATATTTATATATTTGTGAGTCGGCGTTAGCATTCAAAAAAAATTTATTTGCTCTCAATATACAAAAATTTTAACTAATGAACGTGTGTTAACTAACAAAATCATTTTCGATAAGATGCCAACATCTTTAAATTTTAACCGAGCACAGGTTAATGGAATGACTTCTTCATGGTGACTCTCTACATGATGATCTACATTATCAAGTCTACAAGTAACTTTAGATATTTAAGTTTTTATAGAATTAACAATGTTTAGAATTAAATTGAATAAAAAATAAAAATATACGTAGTATTGCAATTATTTTAAATGAACAACACGATCGTAAAAAGAAAAAAATAAAGACAAGCAATCAACTAAACAAAAGCACAAATTGAAAATTGAAATTTAACAATCTTGTCTTGTTAGTTAGGAGATATTTTTATTTTTAACGTGTCACTCTTCTGATTTTACATTTTGACCTTATCTTTCCAAGCCTGCCTTTTTTTTATTTTTCTTCTGAAATATGTATTATAATGGGAAACTCAAAGTCGAAAGATGTAAAGAACAAGGGTGATCCTTATATCAGCATAATTAATAACTTGGAATCCCACTCTGAACAACTTGACAGTCATGAGATGAAATTTTGGTTAATTTTAACAATAGTAATTCTTCATTTAATTATAACTCTATACCAGCATAGAATAAAGCAAAAGAAAAAAGATATGATTTAAGCCGCAAAATCGGTAGCTAATCTTACGGAAATCCTATCCAGAGACAAGTAAATTTACCTTAATTAATACACTTTACTTTACTTTTAAACTACTTATTCGCAGTATGACCATCTCATATGTTAATTATTATAATTTTACAATTATAATTCCTTATATAAACATATATAAAAAAAAAATAAAATAATTTTATCCAATGTTGATTTATGGAAACCGCTACAAATCTTTTAGGAAACCTGATTTTAATTCTAACAAACTTAAAGAAAGGGATAAATAGGAAATATAAACAAAGCACATTGAAAAATAAAATAAATACAAGTAGAGAAACCTACAATAAGATAATTGAGTTTGCATCAGAGATACCAGATAGCACTACACAAGACAACTTAGTAAAATCTGCTAGACAAGCCTTATCTAAGAGGCCTTATCATTTTTTCATTTTGTTCCTGTGTGCGGTGCAGTAGGTTTTGTAAATGATTTAATAAAATTAAACAAATTTTGTATTTCAATATTTTACATTATATCAACGTTTTATAAGATGGAGGATAAAAAAATGGACATCAACGAGGAAAGCTCAGAAGATGAACCGAGAATTAACTGTGAAAGAATTTTAAAAAAATCTTTTAAAAATTATGAACGTTTTACAAGCGGAGTTAAACATGGCACAAAATATAAGGATTTCGTAAAAAATTCTATACTAAGTGAATCACCAGATTGCCTTATATGCCTTAGTCGTGTAAAACGTGACGATGAAATGTGGTCTTGTGGCAAATGTTATGTCATATTACATTTAAAATGTATACAATGATGGAGTGAACAAAGTAAATCTAAAGCAAATGCCCAAAGTTTTACTGAATTAATTCGGAGAAACCCTAGTTGTACAGGAGAACATGCGCCAATGAAGCGTGCACGTTTTACAGATTATTGGTGTTGTCCATTGTGTCGGGAAGAGTACCCATATGAGGAAACTCTTTTAAAATATATGTGCTTTTGTGGCAAAACCTAATAATATGTGGTTATTTCCACATTCATGTGGCGAAACTTGCAAAAAACCACTGAAACCCGCATGTGGACATAAATGTACTATATTATGTCATCCTGGACCGTGCCCACCATGTGCACAAAACAGAAATGTTTCTTGCTTATGTGGAAAGTCAGAAAAGAAGACAATGCGTTGTGCCTCCAAAAGCTGGGAATGTCAAACAAAGTGTGAAAAAACATTATCTTGTGGCTCACATCCATGTGAAGGTGTGTGCCATAATGTATGTCCACCATGTGGCAAAAATTCGGTGCAAAGTTGCCAATGTGGTAAGGAGTCAATGCTTCGTAATTGTTCGGACTACATATGGCAATGTAAGCAAGTTTGCGGCAAAAAATTTAGTTGTGAAGCACATACATGTGAACGTGTATGTCATGCAGGTGAATGCGGTGCATGTCCTTTAAGTATTATGCGTCATTGTCCTTGTGGCAAAAAAAAAATTCGTGGCGACTGTACAACTAATCTTTTATGTGGTTATACATGTATGAAACCACTTACTTGTCGCAAGCATAAATGTGCACAACTTTGTCATCAAGGCGAATACGAAAAGTGTTCGGTTATAATAAAAAAGAAGTGTCGTTGTGGCTTGCATGAAAAAGAGTTTTTTTGTTCAAAAGAATATTTATGTGAGACAAAATGCAAGGAAGTACGTGATTGTGGTAGACATATGTGTAAACGAAAGTGTTGCGATAAAATTTGCCCACCTTGTATTAGAGTTTGTGGAAAATTATTACAATGTAAAATTCACACATGTGAACAACTTTGCCATAATGGACCGTGCTTCCCCTGCCTACGTAACTCCATAATATATTGCAATTGCCTTAAATCAAAAAGAATTGTGCGATGTGGTAGAGAACGTACATCACATGTTTTATGTAAAGAATTATGCAATCAGCCGACACGTTGTCAACATAAGACACACTTTTGCCATAAACGTGAATGTCCACTATGTACAGAGACTTGTAATTTAAAAATTGAAGCATGTGGACATCTTTGTAAATCCCAATGCCATACAAGGGGCATTATTGCTAATGAAACTGATGTAAAAGCTTTGCATCATCCACCCTGCTCCGAAACCATTAAAGTTTCTTGTGTAGGTGGACATAAAACTTATGATATTGTTTGTGGTCATGCTACTAAACCGATAAAATGTGATGAAAAATGTAATCGACAATTGGCATGTGGTAAACACAAATGTAGCCTTGACTGTCATGTTGTAGCTAATAAAACAGATTTCATGCAACAAAACAATTGCCAAGACTGAACTAAGGAATGTGAATTGCCCCGACCTGAAGGATGTAAACATAAATGCATTGCTTTGTGTCATAAAGGGAATTGCAAACCATGTGTTTGTCTTATTAGGATACCATGCCATTGTGGTCAAACCCAGCTTTCAAAATACTGCAATGATTACTACAATCGTAAGATGAGTGGAGTAGCCTTGTCAACACACCAATCACAAATAAGAAGCGGCCTTCATCGTTGTATTAAAAAGTATGCGTGTGGCCATCACTGTATGGAACTTTGTCATGCAGGACCATGCGAAAAGCCATGTGAACACAAAATATCAGTTTTTTGCGCTTGCAATATGTGACGTTTAAATAAAATAAGACCGTTTTAGTTTTATATCAAATCAAGACTGACTGTTTATTCAAAAACTTCACTTATATATATAATACATAATAAGCTATGCTCAGTTATGCTGAGCCAGCAGTCTACATGTAATCAGACGCTTCTGTTTTGCATATACAGTCATACAACGTGACCACGTAATATAACGCGCTCTCACGCTGGTGGTCACGTTGAAGTAAACAAACAAGTCCAAAAGAATTTGCTGATTAGACAAATTCTGCATATTTTAGTTACTGTACTGCTACACCATCCCCCCTAGGGATGCAAAACGGAAACGCTCGATGACATTACAAATTTTAGCTTTACAATTAGATTACAAAAATATTTAAACTATAAATTTTTAATTTAACAACAAAATTTCGCAAGTATTACAAATTTTAATTATCAAAATTACATTTTCTCAATTTAGAGGTAGGTAGCTATAATATAGCATATACTTCCTACCCCCTCAAAGGAAGTAAATATCTTTTTAAATAAACAAATTTTAATGGACAATTCAATATTATTAATTATAATTGTTTTTATCTTATCATTATATTATTACAAAGGAGTTAAAAATTATTAAAATAATTAATTTTTTTTTTTTTTTTTATTATAATTCAATCTTAATAATCTAACCATAATTGTTGGTCTGGCATTGTTTCATTTAGTTTATTTAAATTTATACCATAAAAAGAAAATCAAATAAATCAACTGGAAGCTTAAAATTATGTTGTTTCAAAACAACATATATTTAACCTAATAATTTCTCCCGGAATAGGAATGTGTGTACCAATATCAATCTATTTCTATATTTCCTGAAAGATTGTAACCGTACCGCGTAGTACAGTAGGTTATTTAGTTATATTTGTGTTTAAGTAGCCTTTCTCTATGGACTGTAGTAACTTTACCCTTATTGTCTATAATTGTTGCGTTACTTTTGTCCAAACCAGTTATTTTATAAGGCCCTTCATTTACGGGATCAAGTGTTTTGAATTTTCAAATATACCAGATCTCCTACTTGTAACATTGTTTCGTTTACCGTTGCATTATAACTTGCTGTTTTATGGGTTTTTAGCCTGTCTAATGCGATATTTGCACATTTATGAGCTGTTTGCAGCTTAAACTTTAATTCGTGCAAGTAGGATTCGTGGTTATAAAGTGGATCGATACTAATATTATTATTGAAAGAAAGATTTGCGCAGCCTTTGCCAAAAACCAATTCAAACGGTGAGTATCCGTGAATTTCAGAAGGGACTGTATTGAATGACAAACAAAAATAGGGTAACCAGACATCCCAGTCTGACCGTGACTCATTGCAAAAACTTCTTAAGTATTCATTCAGTACTCTATGGCTTCGTTCTAACGCACCTATTGTCTGAGGATGGTAAGCAGTACTGCAAACGTGCTTTATTTGCAATAAAGAACATATTTCATCGAACACAGCCTTATATTCGGTGCCTTGATCTGTCTTGATAGTGGTCACTGGCCCTAAAATTGAAAAACAAACTCAAATAATGCCTTGGCAACTGTAGTTGCAGATTTATCCGTTACTGGGATTAATAACAAAAATTTAGAGAGGTCACATTGTACAGAAATCGCATATCTATTTCCTTTTTCCGACAAAGTGAATGGGCCTATGGTGTCGATTGATAATACGTCAAAAGCCTTAGCTGGGGTGGTTGTTACCACTACTTCTGCTTGAACCTGAGGGAAACTTTTATTTTGAATGCTTTTCCTGCAAGACTGAACGAATGCACGAATTTTTTGTTTCATTTTTTTGAATTTAAAGAAAAACTTAAGTTTTCTGTATAACCTATTTATACCCAGGTGACCACCTATAGGTGTATCATGGTGCATAGAAATGACATTGTTAATTTCTTCTTCATTTGTTAATAAAACTGGGCGCGTATATATCAATATTGAAATTCTTTTTAATGTCATATTTCCTACCCTTTTGAATAATTCAATGTCAACATGTTTGAAAATTAGATCATCGTGGGCCAATGCCACTTTTTCAATTCTCTTTGGTAAAACGTTTTCTAGACCCTGGAAAAGTATTTGAAGTGCATCGAACTGCTTTCTTCTTTCCACTAATTGCAAAGCTGACTCATAAGTTCTAGCTTGCTTATAATTTTTATTTGCAACCGAAATTGCTAAAGTAGTAGGGCTATTGCCCTTTGTAAAAATGATCTTCTTTAAATGGTAGGCTTCTGTATTATTAATACATTCAAAAATAAGGTTCCTTTTAACTTGTTCTTCTTTTACTGGTGCTTTTAACACCGCATTTTCTCTATTTCTCATTGAACGAGTAATTACATTTATCTGTTTCAAACTCGCGGAGTCAATGTGTACTCTTGATAGTGCATCGGATATTACATTATTTTTCCCTTCAATATATTCAATTGTAAACTCGAATTCTTCTAAATCTAAACGCATCCGTGTTAGCTTTGAAGAAGGATTTTTCATAGAAAAAAGATAAACTAAAGGCCTGTGGTCTGTTTTTACTACAAATTTGCGGCCGTACAAGTAAGGTTTGAAATGTGTTATTGCCCAATGTATAGCTGTTAATTATTTTTCTATTGTAGATTTGTTTTGTTCACCTTTTGTGAAAGCTTTACTGGCAAATGCTATTGGTAAATTAATATTATTATATTCCTGCAAAAGAACCGCTCCGCACGCCACGTTCGATGCATCAGTTGAAACTATAAATGGTTTTGTAAAATCTGGGCATTGTAAAATATTTGGTGATAGAAGGCTTGTTTTAAGTTTTAAAAATGAATTTTGGCATTTCTCTGACCATAAAAATTTTGTATTCTTCTTCATTAAATTATTTAATGGAAATGTTAATTCTGCAAAACGTGGAATAAACCTTCTGTAATAGTTGCAGAATGCAACAACTCGCCTAACCTCATCGGCGTTAACCGGTATAGGGTAATTTTTGATAACTGAAAATTTTGACGGATCTGGGGCAATACCTTTACCTGAGACTCGGTGACCAAGAAATAAAATAAAATCTAGTTGACCATGTTATTACGTACAGAATTTGGAATCGCGGGTGTTGCCTTGCAATGAAGAGTGTGTGAAAAAATCTATGCAGATTTCTGAAGTTCTATAAACTATGAAAACATAAAAAGAGTTTATAATCAACAGAAAATAAAAGCTCCAAAAATTAAACGTCTGCAAGAAAATGAAGTTCAGCCTAAACCAATTAAAAGAAATGTGAAAGCAGAAAAGAAGGCAAATGGAGCACCAGTAGAACATGCTTCAAATTGGCAGCTAATTGCATTTGTTATAAGTGTTATGCTTATAATTTTAGCATTTATAATGATTGCCTTAAAAGATTAATTTAACAAATAATATACATGTTATGTTTTTTTTTTCATACCTTTTAGGTATTTTTTTTTTTTTTGTCATTTGTGAAATACACCATCAAAACAAAAAAAAAAAAACAAAAAAAACAAAAGATACTGACATTTATCAATAATAGGCTAGAACATCCAACGTTAATTCCATTTATAACTGTTTCACTTTCTATTCAAACTTTTTATTCAATCTATTCAAAACACAAAAAAATAATAACACAAATAACTTAAAGTACACAATGGCTAAGGTCGATGTAAAATTAGGAACATCATTAATCGCGCCATATAATGGCAATCCCGACGATTTAAATGCTTTCATAGATTCAGCAAAATTGTTCGTAGATTTAGTTAAATCAAATAATGAAGTAAACACCCAGGTAGCAGCCCAATTGCTAGTAGCACGTTTCATTAAAATAAGGCTAACAGGGGTAGCCCATCAAGCAGTTTCAAACTGTAGTACTACCGAGGAGATTTTGGAAACTCTTAAAGTTTTGAATATATTGAATTATTTTTAGTAATTTATAAAAAAAAATATTTTATTTTTACAATGAAAATGAAATGTTTTGTATTATAAGCCAAACAAAAGAGAACTCAGATAGCTTAACATTAATAATAAAAAATGTTAAACAGAAGGGTTCGGTAGCTGAATTTTGTACTGAGGTTGAAAATATGTGCGTATTGTTGAAAAACGCATATATTAAAGAAACAATTCCTCCGGCTAAAGCCACTGAAATGTCAATGAAGATTGGAATATCAAGCTTAGAACAAAATATTCAAAACAACACCACAAAACTAATTTTGAAAGCTGGGAATTTTGCTAACATAAATGAGGCAGTCCAAAACGTTTTGCAAAATTCAAATGAACCAGACGATGTATTGTCAAATACAAAATACCAGTACCTCTGCTGCTGGTACTTCCAATGCTGGTATCTAAATATATATAATTTAAGTCATACATTTCTTTTAATTCAGATTTATTACCTTTAGTATTTGTTCATCATCATCAGCTAAACTATTTACAAGTTTCTGACGTCGTACTTGTTCATCGTGCCAAATAGATTCAATACCATGATTTGTTTGTGTATTTTTATTATCTCTGTCATTTCTAGTTGTTAATTGAAACCTATTTCATATAATTTGCTACTATGTCAAGTTTTAAAGCACTTGTTGTTTGGTTCTTCACAATTAATGAATTGAAAATTTAATATCTTGTAAATTAACATAAGGAATACCTAAAAAC
>JANDBE010108724.1:0-11015 GCA_024320915.1 Erigeron philadelphicus
TCTCCCATGGCAATATACTCGGCATCACAAGTTGATGTAGCAACCACCTTTTGCTTCATACAACGCCAATGGACTGTGTCGCCAAACATGCGAATAACAAATCCCGCTGTGGATCTGCCAGTCACGATGCAGTCCTTAAAACTTGCATCAGAGTAAGCTGTTAACTCTTCAGTCTCACCCTTGAAGGTTAGGCCTTTATCAAGAGTACCTCTCAGGTATCTCAAAATCCGTTTCACTTCAGCCCAATCATCAGCTGTCGGATTCTCTTGATTTCTGCTGATCATATTGACAGCGTAAGAAATATCAGGCCTGGTAGCTCCAGTTAGGTACAGGAGGCTACCTACAGCTTCTCGATAAGGAAATAACTTTTGCTTATTTGTTTGCTGAATTAGAACTTGTTCAGAACTAGACCCAGAAGACTTGCCTTCCATGAAGTCTTTTAACTTCCGATTTCTCACTTGTCTCGTCACCATCGGAGTACTCACTATTTTACATTCAGACATGCCAAATCTTTTTAAGATTTTTCCAGCATATGTCTTTTGATGTAAATACATCACTCTGTTTTTCCTATCTCGGATGATCTCAACACCCAAAAATTCTTTTGGTTCTCCGAGAATAGTAATTTTAAATACTTGACATAACTGTTGAATGATGTCGTCTATCTTCTGATCATCATTACCAGTTAGGAGCATATCATCTACGTACAACAACAACGTGATGAATTTACTTCCCTCACGCCAAGTAAATAAACATGGATCTTTATCGTCTGATTTAAGTCCAACAGATTCAGCTACTAGAGTGAATTTTCTGTTCCAACATTTAGGACTTATTCGTAAACCGTATATAGCTCTTAAGAGTTTACATACTTTATTTTTACGATCAGACAGCTCAAGTTCAACTCCGTCTGGTATTTCCATATAGATGTCTCTTTCTAACACACCATTTAGAAAGGCTGTTTTAACATCCATCTGAATTATTTTCAGATCGTACTTATTTGCAATGGCTAATAACGTTCTCACCGAGTATAGCCTTGCAACAGGGGCGTACGTCTCCTTGAGCTCGTACTCATTTCTATCTTTGAAACCCCTGATTACCAGACGAGCTTTATATTTGTCGATACCGTTGGTGTCTTTCTTCACTTTAAACACCCAACGTGAGTCAATGACATTCGCACGTTTGCCATCACTATCGACACGAGGTTTATCCACTATGTCCCAAACACAATTCTCCTTCATTGAGTCCAATTCCTCTCTTATAGCGAGCTCCCACTTAGCTCTTTGAGGGGATGTCATCGCCTCAGCGTATGACCGAGGATCCGCACATACCTCAGCTAACATTAAATAGATAGCTTCATCAAGAGCCTCTTCATCCTCACGTTGGCTCATGAATGCCGCACTGTTGTGTTGAAAACGCAAATCGTAATTTGGTCTTCTAACACATTTCTTGGACTTTGTTTGGAACAACTCACTTAGTGGAATATCGTCCTCACTGAGTATTCGTTTCCTGGGTCTCCCTCTTTTACCAGGAACACGAACTACTTCTTCCTCACTGTGACTAACCTCATTATCATCCGGTTCAAATAGATCAAATTTCCCACTATCTGAACTATTTGGCTCACTTTCAGGTGTCTTATACAGATCACCATACACCAGATTTTCATTAAATCGAATGTGTCTCGATTCAATGAGTGTATCTGATTCCGGATGATATACTAAAGATCCAGAAAAGACATATCCCACAAATACGGTTCTCAATCCCTTTTGTGAGAATTTGTCTGAAGGTTTTTCGTTCAAGTTTCGAATAACAGTTACTAACATCTGTTTTGGGACCCTCACGTAGGCTATACAACCAAAACGTCTCACTGAGTTTAGTTGAAGCTCAAAATTGGGTACGAATCGCTTGTAAGGTATATCGTAATTAATCGACCTATGAGGCATTCGATTATAAACATGTACAGCCGCAGTTACTGCCAAATCCCACATTGTTTTGGGTAATCTGCTATCTATCATCATAGATCTCACTTTGTTCTGTAATGTCCGATTAAACCTTTCAGCGACACCATTGTGTTCTGGTGTTTCAGGTGGGGCAAGTTGTAAACTGATTTTCTCACGGTCCAGTATTTCCTTTACCTTTCCACCTGTAAACTCAGTACCCTGGTCTGTTCTTAGAAAGCACACTTTTGCATCGGAACCCAACTCATTCCGTGCATTTTTCAAGAACGTTTCGAAACAAGAACCTACCTCACTTTTTCTCTTGATAGCATACGCCATAGCTATTCGAGAATAGTCATCCACAAATATGACTATAAACCTCTTTTTATTTGGATGGGTTATCGGTTTGATAGGTCCCATCACATCAGAGTGAATAATTTGTAAAGGTCTGTCTGAACGAGTTCGTATTTCCTTAAATGGTAACTTAGCCATTTTCGCTAAGATACATATCTCACAATTCAAAATGTCTTTCTCAAACTTGACATTTTTGAGTTCTGTGTATTTGCGACTCAATTGTTTTAAATAAGTTAAGGATACATGTCCTAACTTATTATGCCAATACATCCCTTCAGATGTTGTAGCAATTTGGTTACTATTCTCCCTGTAGTTACCATTCTCACTGTATTCTGAATCCTCACTTTCAGAATTTGAGTCATCTTTGTTGCCTGTGATTTTCATGGTGTTATCCATGGTTACGCGGTCTAAAATGGACTTTCTAGCTCTAAGGGGTTGGAACTGTTTCTCATTTCCATGAGCGGAACTTGTGCCAGGACTCACGTTTTGCTGACTCACAGCTGGGGCGCTCACAGTACTCACTACCCCGGTTCCACTCTCTCCATCATTATCCGCAGAAGATTCGCTCACTAATCCTCCCTCCAAATGCGAAATGTGGAAACCCCTATGCGGTCTATCACCAGAAGTGGTAACGAGAGGATACATTAAACTGATCGAATCAGTATACTTGGGCTTTGAAGCTGATCCTGGTGGCACAAATCTCAAAGTTATTTCCCAAGTGGGTGACCGATAGTGACCCTCAAAACACATCTTGTGTATATACGGATCATAAATACGACAAGTATTTCTATCAAATATGACCTTAAAACCGTTATCCGTGAACTTACGGATGGAAAATAAATTTTCCGACAAGGCTGGGGCATACAAAACATTTTGCAAACACATATGAACACCCTGGCTATCCCTCACATGGATATCGCCAACTGCTCTAACGCACAGAGAAGCAGTTTTATTCGCACTGTTTACATGCTGAAAGAATTTCCGCATGTTCGTCAAAACCTCACCATCTTTGACGATATGTTCCGTCGCGCCAGAATCGATAATAAACGATATTGCGTAGAAGCCCTTACCATCCGAATTGCCAGGTACCACATTAGCAGCACCAGGGCTGCGTACCATATACGCCGAAGGCGGTAATACGTGTGGACTCGGGGGCGGAGGAATGGAAGTATTATATCCATTCCACGGAGCGGGCGAGACGCAAGCTGGCAGGCAGTAGTTAGGACTCACAGGCGGACATCTGGGGTAATTCCCATACGCTACGGGTGACATTGGCGTCAACACCGGTGGTGGCGTCATACCGTATCCATAAATGGAGGACGAAGGCGGCGCATACTGAGGTACTTGATAAGTTACATCTGACACAGAAGTTTGTGAGACAAACTGCGCCGACGGAGCCGGTGGATAAAATCCCGACACATCTGCTGGACCTTGGTAGTATTCCACAGCAGGTCGTACCATCATAGCCTGGCCTTGAGGTATGAGTCCGGTCCTAGGTTTGTTTGGCTTTTTCGGGCGCTGCGCTTGAGGTTGAGTATTAACCTGATTAAACTGAGCAGTACAGTCCGCAGCCTTGTGACCTTCTTGGTTGCACCGAAAACAAACATTCTGCCTTGGCGGATTGGTACAATCTCTGCCTAAATGTCCCCGATTCTGGCAGTTAAAACAACGCACATTTCTGCCGACAGCCTGACCGTGCTGAGAAGAAGAATTTTTCTGCTTAAAACCTTTCTGAGGCGCCTGAGAAAAATTTCGGTTCTTCTTTAAATTCCTTTTCTGGAATTTTCTCGGAGGAGCAGAGAAGGACCCACTATTTCGTGAAAAACGCTTACGTTTATTCACTTTAGATGGTGTTACTAGGAGGGCAGTAGTGGTATTTGGCTCACTTCTGTTATTCTCACGTTTACCCTTAACTGGCGGAGGAGGAGCAGATGTTACTTCTTTTTGTAACATATACGATTTAATTTGGTCTCTAGTTAAGGACTTCTCCGTTAACATCCTATAATTAAATTGCTGCTCAATAAGTGAGGGAATGCCCCACTTAACAGCATTAAAGAAGGCATCGGTTTTCTCTGCCTCAGACAAGTCATGCCTTTCGTCCAGATTTTCGTAATTACGAATTAAATCCTCAAATTTTTCAATAAATTGAGCTGCTGTTTGTTTCTTGGGGTCATATTTCAAATTATTAAGTCGTTTTCTCACATTAAACGACGTGACATTTATCTCACGTTTCTTATACGTCTCCAAGGTTTTTAACATTTCCTTGGGATCCATTACGTTAACTACTTTCGAATGGAAACGATCATCAATCCGGTTGATGATTATGTCACGTACCGCCTGCTTCTTCTTCTCTAATACCTCAGAAGGCATAGGCGGGAATGACTCCCTCTCAACTATGTACCTTAGACCTTTTGCCTGTAACTCACTGATAAGGCAATCGTACCATAGGTCCCAACGGGAAGAAGCAGATAACCGATAAGTCCTCCGAATATTATCTTTACCACCAAAATCCAACTCTGATAATGGTCTCACTGTGGTAATATTACTGCTTTCCCTAGTACTTGGAAACAAATGTGATCTACTCCCTCCGAGTTGTTCACTTACAGCATGGACTAATTCTGTGAAATGTTCAGAATTCAAGAAGGCTAAGTCTGACTGTCTGGACGTACTTGGCAAATTCTCCGTTTCAGGAGTAAAATTTGCAGGCAGAGACTCACTTTGGGTGGCCATATTACTTACCGATGGCAAATCCCCTTGGGTAGCCATATTACTCACTGATGGCATATCCCCTTCGTCCTCACTACGAAGTAAAGCCTCCTCTTCCTCCTCGAGGTTTTTCTCGGCCTTATCAAGAACCGATTTAATCTTCTCATAAAGAGCAGATAAAGCTGCTGTATCATTAGCATTTACCTCTATGCCTGCATTAAGCATATCCGCCAGTGTCTGATAGGGTACTTGAACCAACGTTTGTGTGACCGGCTCCACAATCACATGATCGGACGCACTTTCCGAAACGTTGCTCATGTTTGGCATACTCGACCCCAACATCGGTGCTTCACACTCAGCAGGTCGAAGTCCTGCCACATCCGAATTACTCAAATTAATAACAGTACCACTATTTCTCTTTGACCGTCTCACTTTCGGCAAAGTTTTAGTTTTCTCACGGTAGCCCTCCTCACCATCAAGAAATTTTTGAGGATTATCCATAATGTATCGTCTGATCCTTTCCCACAGGACGATGGCCTCAACAATTTCTGTAACAGGCGACGCTTTGTTGAAAGAAGGTAAAACTGACTTTGGAGATAACATTGAAACTTCAATGTAAATCAGCCGAATTGTCGGGTTATCAAGCCGAACAATTCTTCTCACTGGACCTCTCTTTCTCTTATTTTTATTAGTGGAGCTGATCTTGGTTTTTAACACTAAAATTGGTAACACTCACGTTAGTTCTTACCGCCAATTTAGGTCAAGAGCTTATGCGTGCACACATAAGTCCCAAGAAAAGTAATAGCTCAAACCACAGATGAACAATGTACTGTGAGGTGTCTAAACTACACCCAACACGACAGTAGTCAATTGGACACCCCGAAGTTCTCCACCATAAAAATAAGCTCACTCTCACCGTAAAAAAATTTTAATGCCACTAACCAATTTACTCACGAACTCACTGAAAATTGGTATGATTTTACGTTTGTAATTTTTCAACCTTAAAGGAATCAATTTCACCGTTAATGATTGAAAAATATACGTCGGAATCTCTAACTGGAAATAATATAAGTGAACTGAATCACCCCAGTCAACTGTTTTTCTATCAGCAGTGATATTTTACAGTTCCGCTACATATTTATGTAGAACTGAGAGACACCAATGAATCGATTCAATTAATTAATTTCGAATAAAACCAGCACGCTTCCACTGGAAACCATGCTTCATGTACAAACTAGTCAACTATATCAGAGTCGACTGAACTAAATTTTAAACAATTTAGCGTTTGTAAAAATCTCCAAATAAAAATTCGAAAATAAATTCGAATTCGAAAACTCACAAGTGGCATTTGAGATTTTATTCGAAAAATGGCCATTTAACTCACAGAAAATAATGAACGTTCATATAATATTGTAGCAACCTATAACAACCATTCAGTATGTGCACCAGTATCCATTATAGGATACATATATAGTTCACTGGGTCAATCACTTATGTTGACCTACTTTCTGAACTTATATATTTTGTTCACTAGGTCATCCACTCACATGACCTATATTTGGAACTTAGGAGAAAAACACCCGAAAATGAAAATAACGTCGCCAAGGTATTTCATTTTCTTGATAAAACTCACTGAAAAATTATCCACACTCATTTTTCTCGAAATTAGACTCACAAAAATTTCAAAGAAAAATTCTCACCAATAATTTTTCGATAGATGTCTCACTGTGAAAATTTTTAAAGAGAAAATTCATCTGAGTCCCTCGTTGAAAATATTCTCGCGACTTCTCCTCAAGAGGAACCAAAATAAATATCTCGAAAAAAAATTTCCATCTATTTTTATTTTTCTCACAAAAATAAAATTCTCACTGATGTGTGTCTGTTAAATTTTGTGACGAAAATTTAACTTGAAAAATTTCACTTCGGAAAATTTTTCACTTTTATGTTCTCGAACATAAGTATTTCTCACTAAACTTCAAAAATAAATTAATCAGCTTTTGATTTAAAATTTATTTTGAAGATGACACACATTCTCAACATTGATTTATTTATCAATGGAGAGGAGTCTTTCGAATTGACAAGACTCAAAGTGTTTTTCTCCAATAAAACTTTATTCAAATTTCTCACTTTGAAAGTTTTAATAATAATGTTCATTCTTATGATCAACATTATTTTCGGTGCTTATTTAATTTCGAAAAAAAAATTTTTATCTCCCTCAAAAAATTTTTCTCACTTATATTTTTCTCACTAAAATATTTTCGAAAATTAAATAATTTGGTTGTTTAGGATGATTACATGCAATCTTTTACACTTTAAATAAATTGGTACCAATGTAGACACTCACTAGTTGCAACTTAAAAATTATTTCGAAAAATAATTTTTCTTCTCCAAAAATATTTGAGGTCGAATTCCAATCAATATTTAATATTGAAAAATAGGTGCAGTTATTTTCGAAAACTAAATTAAAAGCACTTTTATTTCGAAAAAAAATATTTCGAAAAATTATTCTCACTTGAGAATTCGAGAAAAAATTTCAAAGTCCAGAGTTAGAAAATATTTCAAACACCAAAAATATTTCTAAGTCCCACAATACTGCTCCGAGGACTCGAAAAAAGTAGAAGTTAACTCTTCCAGAAAAAATTATGGAATGAACCTCCAACTAGTTTCAACTCTGACTTCGGCTAGCATTTGTCCCCACAAAGGATCTGCGCAGGCATAGCCACTCCAGGGGTTCCAATCAAATGTTGGGTACCACCCAGTTTATTTTTAACTCGAAATTCTACTGGCTCTTTACAAGTGCGTCACCACAAGAGCCTAAAAGTGCGACGTTTTCTAAACTGTCAAAAGGCCTATTTTCTGGAATGTGCCTCAATTAACATAGCATTTTATAGCTCTGTTTTCAACCCTTGACAGTGCTCGTGTCAACACGTGTGGGGTTATTTGGAGGACACTGTGTGTATGCACGTGCACTCAATAAAAGTCACATTAAATGCAGGCCTTATGGTTAAGGTTCTACGCATTTTCTCTAGTGACGAACCGGTTCATGAACTCTTCTCCATTTCTCGGCGCGTGCAAATGCTGCTGCGACGTAATTTCTATCACACACATATGTCTACAGACATTTTTAACGCGACTGTACTTAGCCCGTGTGTGTGCGGTTCGTTTCTACTGCGTAGGGAATAGAGGGCAAAAAGGCATTCTCACTGTAGCCTGTACACACTCCCTCCGAGTTCAATTCCCCTTGTGAGAAAGAAATTCACCCTCTTTTCGATTTCTCACAGACGATCTTGTATTAAAACATACAAAAAAATAGTTTGACAAAAACTACCTGATCTAACGCAGACGAACCTTTTTCCAGCACTATGGAAAAATAAATTACGCACATTTGCACCCCAACTCACTGAGAAATAAATGTAACAAATTATTTTCTTACCTGGTAACTCACCTTATACCTCTCACTATTTTTAAATGGCGGAAAAGCCATACCATTTAAAAAGATAAGAAAAGCTCACTGTTAATTTATTACGAAAAATGGTGTTTGCTCAAAAAATTAAAATTAACTTAGAATTTTAATTTTTCACTTTTTCGAAAATTCTCACTTTTTCTCACTTTTTCGAAAATATTATGCAGAAAAATAATTCGTGCATAATAACATGTAAAAAAAAATTACATGTAAAATTTATTTCCTGAAAAATAAATTTCTCAATTAGTCGACTTTTTATAGTTGCGCAACTTAGAAAATAACTCACAAAAATCAATTTGATCAGAATTGATTTTTCTCACCTTAAATTAAAGGCTGACATGTCATTTAAGAAAAATGCATTTTGTTCGAATTTCTCTTGAAATTCAGGCTAGCCAGCATAAATTTCATTTTTATGAAATTTTATGCATTTCTTCGAACTTGAAGAAATTTACTCACTTTAATTTGGTTCTCACTTCCCATGAATAATTATTCAGTTTTACCTGTAGTCCGGAATACAGAAGATGATAAACACTATTTTTACAAGGTAAAAATAAATCACCACTTTTTCTGAACTTCGAAAATTTTTCACACAAAAAAATAATTTTTGGTAAAAAATTCACTTCGAAGTATTTTTAAGCTTCTCACAATGCTCAGAAAAATACGCGAACTATTATTCTCACCTTAAAAAAATTTTCATGCAAAAAAAATTTTTCTCACTCAAAATTTTTCTAAGTCCGAAAATTTTTCTAAGTCCAAAATGTCTCACTCCATTTTTGGCAAAATCGCGCAATGTACACAGCGTGCTCTGGGCCCATAACCTGTTGGATTGGGGCGTCTCAACTGAACCCCGAATCCAATTAGTGCTCACGAGTGGTTATGTATTCAGTTGAAATAACAAAACTGTATTTAAGACTGAATATTTTATTAGAGCTTCTGTGTATGGCCCATGTCTCAGCTAGCTAGCTTGTACCTATTCAGGGCCTTGTAGTCGAGAGACTGACTGCACTGGTGAACTGGTACAGAGAGGTACGCACCAACTCTCTAAAAATCAAAAGACTCACGCATCTACGTAGCTCCACCTTCTCACAGTGTAACCACGTAGGTATATTGACTTACACTCAGTGCGTCCAATTCCAACACTCCCTCCTCAATATCCGGAGTGGTTACAGTTAACTTAATAACTTAACAATTCAAAATTCAGTCTGTCAGTGGAGAAAGTTTACAAAAACTCCACTTAGGGAGAAAGTCTCAATATAAAAACTCCCTACTCACTTTAAATTATGGAGAAAAATACTCAAGTAAAAACTCCATCTCACGTTATATTCTGGAGAAAAGTCTCAATATAAAAACTCCAGACGCACTATATTGGAGAAAAGTCTCAATATAAAAACTCCAATCTCTTTTCTGTTATGGAGAAAAATCTGGTAAAAACTCCATCGCACTATGTATTCTGGAGAAAAATCTCAATTTCAAAAACTCCAGTTTGAATGGATTCATTCATCTACGTTGGAGAAAATCTCGATGTAAAAACTCCAACTTTATGACCACTGTCTGTGTTGATGGAGAAACTCGCAAGGTAAAAACTCCACCTATATCTCAACAGATATAATTAGTATCATTGTACTATTTTCAGAGAAAAATTTCACTTTCAGTGAATAAAAACTCTGCTCACTAACAAAGAAAATTCTCGACTCACGAGATAAAACTTTGTATATTAGAGAAACTTCCTCTTCCTCGGAAGAAAACTCTATTTCAGAGAAAGTCCTTACTCAAAGGATAAAACTCTGATGGTTCGCACTAGGAGGAAACACTCCCTTTAAAAACCTCCTTATTTCAACATCGCCCTTGTTGAAAGTGTTAGGAAAAGCCATTACCTCAATCGGCATAAAAACCTAACTGTGTTCATATTGTACCACTGAAAAGACAACTAACATTGGAATGCTTTTAATGCATGACTCACTTACAACAATTGTTCGTACACACTGTTATGTACTCACTTACATATATGGTCTCAATTACATATAAACGAACAAATTGTTTCCAATACAAATAGTCTTACAGAACTAATTTGTGTCCGCCGTACGTGCGGTCGTTAATTTATTTTTGGAAGTAGGAGGAAGGATTTCCGTCTTGGCATTGTCCTTTCCTCCACTTAATCCATTCAGGAGTCTCACTGTTGTCCTGAAATAAACATTAACGATTTGTTAGTTATCATTCAATATCAGGGTACGTAGTTTTTCAAAGGCACCCAAAGCCAACGGTTTAGTCATTATATCGGCCCACTGCTCATCCGAGGGAACCCAGGAAGTTTCTATTTGCCCAGTCTCTCTGATAGACCTTATGAAATGCTGTTTCAAAGACAAATGCATGAGCTTTGGTCCACCGCTAGTATCGATACAATCTAACGCAGATCGATTATCACAGTTTAAATTACAACAAATATCTTTTTGCAAAACACGTTCAATAATATATTGAACTGCCAACACTGCCTTCGCAGTATCTCCCATGGCAATATACTCGGCATCACAAGTTGATGTAGCAACCACCTTTTGCTTCATACA
>JANDBE010109414.1:0-11003 GCA_024320915.1 Erigeron philadelphicus
CATGCCTTTCCCATATAAATACCACAAAAATCGACCATGAAGGAGTTCATAGAGTAACATCCTAGCCTCTTATTGATAGCCGATAACGTAGATTATTTGCCCCAACAAGCCTATGTCTCTCACTACAATTGTTATTGTAAAAGAAAAGTCCATAGTAAGCAATATAGATATATAAGATTTAGTGAAGATAGCCGTTTCACTTGTCAAGCAGAAAGAAAGCATGTTTAAAATTTCAACTCCACCTCCGTAGGAGTTTCATGTTATTTTTAATATGTATCTCCTTTTTAATGTATTGTACGTATATGTCAAATTGGGAAAGGTAGAAAAGAATACACGGATGATGATTTGGATGAAGTTCGTGAAGAATGGGCAAATTATGTGGCAAACTTAATTTTATGGTCTTGAATACTATAAAATTTAGCGGTTGTAAACTTTTATGGTTAATATTAGAATTTAAAATACTTTGTAGTGTATGAAACGCATTGATTTGATATATATGAAATGCGCTCTTTTTCTATTTGTGTATTTATTTTTATTATGAGATTAGCTGTTATTTAATGTGTGGATACTAATAATTTTATAAAAAATATTTTTTTAAAAAAATATCTGAACCATGACACGGAAACGTGGTATCATAAAAAAGTGTCATAAAACATGTCGTAAAAGCGTGTCATAAAAGCATGTCATAAATTCATGACGCACGCAAGGCGTGTCATAAATTCTTATGACGGGTCGATTTGTGACACCAAAAAGCGTGTCATCTGACCCCTTTTATGACACTCATTCGGTGTCATTAAAGGCATATTTTCTAGTAGTTATATATAACTAACTAGCCAGGCCCTTGTGATCTACAAGGAATGGATCATGCATTATGATATTAATAATAAAAGTGGTCATTAGGTCATGCATCCCAACGTGATCCGTTTCCCAATTCAAACTTAGTTCATTCCAACAAACTATATAGGTAATTACTGTGCATCATGGAAATCATCGTGCATCAATTGCTTCGTGAAAATGTTTGTTTTCTTTAATACTTGTTTTACAATACCCAAGCCCATCATACATATATTTAGTAACACATGGCTATGTTTTCTAGAAAATGTTTGTTTCCTTGACATAAATCTATTTATTTTTATTTTTCTATTTTCAATATAATATGAATGAACCAAACATTTAGATCACCAATGGGTGGACTTTTATACATTTTTTTTAATTTTAAATCTATTATTGCATTTTAACTTTTGTTTATTTGTTACATTGTATCACACCGGACCGAAATGAGCCACAAATGACCCTAACCCCCTTCGAACGTCACTTTTTGGGAACTATGGCATATTCGCATGCCCAATGGTAGTTTGTATATAAATTTTCGGAAGCCCATTTTATACTTGATACCGATCCAACAATATTTTGGGTTGGTGTCTTTGACCAAATTTAAAAATTATACTTTTATAATATTTTTCTACCGATATATCACGCGAGTAGTGTTATAATAACTCCGAATGAAAATGTAACTATGTTTGCAAATGAGTCTTTCATCATAGTTAGTTGAGCTAGAAAAACTTTTAAACAAAAAAGAATAAAAACAATAAAAAAAAATGAGTGAGAAAGAGAAAAAGGGAGACGAAGAGTGGATTAGGGTTTCTAATCGGAAAAACAAAAAAGATCAATCTGGCGCCGCCTCAAATGATCAAATTTCGACCTTTTTTGTGGCCAATATCCAAGATGGTTATTGTCCTTGGGATTTAGCAAATGTATTGAATGTTTTTGGTGTTCTATCGGTGGTTTACATAGAAAGAAAAAAGAACAGAGATGGGGTTCATTTTGGTTTTGTCAGTTCCAAAGGAGTGAAAGATGTTCATGAATTGGAAACATCATTACAAAAAGTCAAGAATGGAAAGTGGACATTACAGATTAATATTGCGAGGTTTGCAAAAGAGAATGAAGGTTTGGCAACGGAGCGTGATCGCTTTGTTAAATTTATTCATAGACCTAACCCTGGTTTTCATGCATATAGGGTTTTATAAAAACCATTGGGACCAGCTAGGTTCTCTAACCCTAATTCTGGCTTATCCTATAGCAACGCAGTCAAAGGAGAAGCGAGAGATGGTGATGTGGATGATAATTACATAGGTTTCTCATCGTTTTTTCAAAGAACTCTGGTGGCAAGATGTAAGAATTTTGATGTTCTAAGTTCCATATTAGAGTCACTAGGAGGTTTGGAGGCTGATGTTATTTCACTACATTACATGGGTGGTTTATTCTTCCCGGTGGTGTTTGAGAATGATGAAAGCGCAACTAAGTTTCTCAAGATGAAGGATATATGGGATAATTGGATCTCTAAAATGGAATTTTGGACGGGACAGACTCTCCTTTATGAGCGCATTGCTTGGATATGATAGGGTTATATGGAATACCGTTGCATCTTGCAACTGCTGAGATTATCAATAATAAGGTTGGTAAGGTTGTTTGCCCTGCTAAAGGTAAGGAAATCGATGAAAATAAGTCAAGGGACTATGTTGGGGTCCTTATTGGTGATGGAATGGACATTCATAAGGAGGTTACTCTAAAATGGCACAGCAAAATGTTTAGAGTCTGGGTCAAGGAACGAAAATTGAAATGGTCTCCTTCTTCTCATATCTTCAAAAAGATTCCGGTAAATAATACTACTGATTCCCAAATTTGGAGGAGGGTGAGTTCTTTTACGATTGTAATAAGGAAACTGTTTTATTGAATGAAGAAGGAAAGAAAACGAATTGTGAAGGAAGTTGATAGAAATGTAAATAAAATGGACTGGAATTTTAATATAGCTAGTGATTCTTCGCGACCTAACAAAAGACCTAGGGAAGCTAATTCATTGTTTGTGGAGGATCTCGGGGAACCTTCTATCAATCATGAACAAGGTAAGGTAACTGGTAACAATCAAACTAGTGAAGAAAATTCGATTAACAAAGATGGAATAGTAAGCTCAGAACATTGTGTGAATGGTGATCCCATTCTGGAGATCCCTAAATATAAAAGTGTCTATGAAGCGATGGAGATTGAAGCCCAAGAGACTATACTTACTGGATTAGACATTGGTGTGAATCTGGTAAAAGAGAAAGTAAAGGTCTTACAAGCAATTGAAACTCAAGGTAATGATGTTGGTCTCTAATGAATATTTTATCATCTAATATTAGAGGAGCTAAAGGGGATGGGAAGGGCAATTGGAGAAAAGGAATAAATTGTAAGGAGGGTGTATCTTTTGTAGCTATGCAAGAAATTCAATGTGGAGGGCTAACAGATGATATGATTCGTCGATTTTGAGGGAAGTCGAATTTTGAATTCGAATTGGTAGAACCATGTGGCCGGTCGGGTGGTCTTTTGGGTATATGGGATCCTTACATATTTAAGAAGGTAGATTCGATGAAAGATAGAAACTATCTCTTGGTTAAAGGTACTCTAAAAGGGTGTGATAAATTTGTATATATTGTCAACGTTTATGCACCACAAAAAGGTAATGAGAAAAGGATGTTGTGGAAATATCTAGAGATTTTAAAAAGGGTAGTCAGGGGTTATGGTTCATTGTTGGCGACTTTAATACGGTTAGAATTGTCGATGAACGATTGGGTTCAAGTTTTAAAAGTAGATGTGCTACAGAATTTAACACTTTTATAGTTGTTTGATCAAAAAACCGCATGGTCCTCCGATCGAAACAAGGAGAGGGTTTTGAACGATTCTTTGGTGATTCCCTATCGGTGTAAAGCTTTGAGAAGCTTAACGCCACAAGATCGACGGTGTATGTGTTGGCGGTGAAGACGACCCCGTAGATGAGCCGGCCACCTTAGGTATTATGAGGGTGAAGAGAACATGTCTCAACTATTGGGGAAGACCTCTATTTATAAGAGGAGAAACTTATCTTGGGGGATAAGTTAAGGTATTAGAGTTTTAGGGGGATTCCCTTGTTATTAAGATACGGTTGACATGTTTAGGAGATATACATGCTATATAATAAATATATTAAAATAATAAGAGATAAGGATATGTACATTTACTTTAGGAGGAAGAAAATAAGTGATTACTTCCATATTTAGCGGAGCTTCGTACTGACGGAGTGAGCTCCGGTGAGCTCCGTAATCCTGACGGAGGTGAGCTCCGTTCTCCTGAGGTGACCTCCGTTCTGACGGAGGTGAGCTCCGTAATTCTGGCAGAAAACATCCTTAAGCAGCATCCGTAATACAGAGGTAAAGCTACTTATAGGGTACATCATCATCATATGTCGTTTTGATGATGTAGAAGTAGTTAATCCTTGATGCAAATAGCTGTATTATTTACTTTCTTATAGTTTCATATAATGAATCTATTTTAGTAGACAGAGTCAGAGTTATGGAGGTTGGCTATATACGTGTAGTTTGGTCCAAACTGAATAGCTGGCAGATTTGCAGACTATCATGCTATTTATCTCAGGCAGTACGATATACACGCAATTTATATAATGTATATAATGCAGAAGGTTAAGATATATAATAAACGCAATTTATATAATGCAGAAGGTTAACATGTTTACTCTCTATATTTCACTAAGCGATATGCTTATTCCTTTAATTATAATGTTGTAGGTGCTTATAGTTGTAACGTTTAATGATGGGCAACTGGATAGGACGAGAACGATGAAAGTTATAGCCGTGGATGATCACTTGCCGAAGGTTTACGCAAGTAGTATCTTTAAATTACAGCCGAGTATATTATGCTTGTTACATTAATAACCATTTTTTGGAACTAAATACGTAATTCTCTTTATGTTAGCAATGTAGTCGTTAAACTGAGTCGTGTCAAGTATTTTGGCTGCTTAACGCAGGTTATTTTGAAAACTAGAAGGTATTGATTGTTGATATTACGATGAGGTCATGCCGAAATTTCTAATTTTTCGTTGTGTCGTTTGAAATTAATTAGTATTCGGCATTGTCTAATAAATATGTATTATTGAATACATATTTATCTACAGAAAGTTAAATGATGTTTTCTTTAAATAAAAAAAAATATTCATTCTCTCTCTCTCTGAAGCAAATATCTCTCAAATCTTTCATCTTCTTCTCCAAGAACTCTTCATCTTCAAATCTAGATAATCCATCTATAATGGCATTTTCATCAGAAATTCCTCAACAAGTAGAAAATGTTGAAAACCCTACTTCTTCCACCGCCGCCGTACAAGTTACACCGGCTTCTAAACAAAATGTTCAGGAGCAAGTTCATATCACATATCTTAATTCTTCCACATATACCCCTGTAAATGTCACCAAATCTTCTAAAATCTCTTTCTCTCCTTCTTATATGATTGTGAAGTACAACAATCATATCGACACGTGTGAAGTACCAAAAGGTACAAAAGGATATAAGCCAATGTTGGATTTCATCCACGCAGCTTCTGCAAACTATTGCATAATGGCGGATCCGGAAAAGATCTTTGTTCATCTTCTCCGAGAGTTTTGGTGGACGTGTGATTATGATGACACAACCAAAGCCATCACTGGTACTGTTCGTCAAGGGACGAAGATCATCACTATCACCCCAGCATCTCTTCGCCATACTCTTTGGTTTCCAGCAGAAACTAATGATAATAAATTTGTGTAACCAACAAGTGATAATGATTGGAAGGCTTGATTACCTTCAATCGGATATAATTACAATATGAAGAACCCTCCAGCGATCCAAATTAACCCATTGAAGCAAAATCTCCCTGGGATCATATAATCATGCATCAAGAACATCAATGCCCATGATCCATGCACTTGCTGAAGGGAGGTTTATTGATTACGCCCAGTTGATCTTCAATGACATGAGATCAACATGAACAATAGGTCGCACACAGTACCTTTTGTCATAATCTTCTCATTAATCTTCAAGGAGGCGGTAGGTGATGCATATGTGGTGCCAAATGCTTCTGTTAATCCAATAGCGAGAGTGGCCAACAACATCTGCAATCACCCTGCTGAACATCTCGTTGCACGCCTCACTGAACACATGAAAGAAGTACTCTTCTCTCTACATTCTTCTTTATACCCGAAAGACAGCGACTGGGAGGAAGCACTTCTTTCTGATGAAGTGGCTGATACGGTTATTGTGGATGCTGAAATGCCTTTAGAGGCTGGCTCGCTAGAAAACCTCCCAGCGACCTCCAAAGCCTCTCAAAAGACCAAACATAAATCCAAGGCAACATCCCCAACTCAAATTTTACAATCTTCACCCTCCGTTGTCGTCTCAAAACGAAAGCGGAGTGATCCAAAGGGCAAACCCAAGGTTAAGAAGTCCTTAACGACCAACGACATTAGTACCCAAGTCACCCCATTAACAACCTCCCAACAGGTTGTTGACAAGAATAAAGGGAACAACGAGCAGCTATCTCAGATCTCTATAGGAGAGGTTGGTGAAGATTTTGGGACACCCCAACCCACTAAAGGTCAAAGTCCAACTCCTCCCCAAATAAATATTCTCCCTTCTTCTCCTCTGAGTCATTGACATCAGCCAGATCACAGGTGTTGCTAGACTCAACACATTCTACGATCGATGATGTCTTAGTGCAACAATGTCAGTGGTTTCTTGGCAGAAAACTTGGGATATATGTTGATTTCCTCTCCTCCTACTGAATTTGAAGATATCCTAGAGTCTTTGTCTGATATGTCTCCTCTACCCAGCTACTCTCCAAGGCCCACAGCTATATATGAACAGGTTGGTCAATTTGGAGAATATGAAGTTGAACTCACAGAATCTGAGATGCAAAGAAGGATACAATATTGTCATCTTTAACAAATCAAGCCAACCATTTATGTTGAAGTAGAAGAAGTTGATGACGATATAGACATGGAAGTGCCACCATTGCATCATCCTGATTTCTTTGGCATTCCATGCTCTAAGTATCCAGTTTAATTCAAAGATTTAACAGTACTAGATTCTAAAGATGCACCCACTGCCTTCACATCTATTAACTTGCCTGGTCTTGATTATGTTGAAACCTACCAGCTGCAAGAATTATTACGAAGGGTGCAGGTCTGTCAAAGCCAAGGATACAGACATGGTTTTTTATATGCTTGGTTGGTTGACATAGTGGCTGAGTTGTTGGGACGCTGGCCAAATTTCAAAAGGTGATTGCTGGAAATGACACTTTGCAAGATGTGTTGGATGAGCTTAAAGATAGTGTGTTTGGTATAACCAAAGATCAACGTTCAACGACGTTGTCCAATAAACGCCTATTTTAGCGAAATCAAAATCTTCTACATGCCAGCATGAAAAGGGCAAGTGTTTCTAACACTTCTATCTCTGCTTCACTTGAAAAGTTGAAAGATGAAATCTTTAAATCCGCACTAGCCACTGAGTTTCCTAGCCTTGTATCATCTTTACAACAACTCTCCCAATCCAACATTCTCTTCACCAGCCACCTTCACCAACTAAACAACACAGTCTTATCTTTCTCCAAACACCAAGATGATTTCCTCACAAATCTCACCAAAGAAATCTCCAATCTTAAGTCTCAATCTTCTTCCATAACTCCTTCTCCTACCACTTCTGATTCCAAAACTCAAAAAATTGAGGAAGAGGTTGGCAACCTCAAAAATATAATGACTGAGATGTCGGGCCTACTTAAGAACAAAGTGTAAGTAGCTGGTTCCTCAGCTGTTTCCAAGGGGGAGAAAACTAATGATAAGGAGGTTCCAGCAACACAAGAAAATGTTGAACCTGCTGAGAGGGTCGTAGAACCGGCAGCTGAAGTGATTGTTGAAACTGTTCCCCAGAATGATAATGTTCAAACTGCTGAGAGGGTTGATGAACCGGCAGCAAATGTTGAGGGGGAGCCAGTAAAAATAGATTCAAAGAATGACAAAGCTGGGAAGGTGATGAACCGGAAGCTACTGTTGAGGGGAGAAGTTGAGAAAGAGATTGCTGAAAACGCAGCTAAGGATGTGCCAGCTGGTCTTGCTAAAGTGATTGTTAAGATGGCCACTGGGGTTGTGCCACTGAGGCCAATAAATGTGTTTGCTTTTCAAGCCAACTCCTGAGTTCCATGCTGCCCTTGAAAAGAAATATGATGATAAGGGAAAAGAAGTTGTGGTCACTTAAAGCAAGCCTCCCAAGGTTCCTACTGCAGCAAAGGTACATCAAGAAAACTTAATGTTTGGAGCCTTTCCCAAACCAACAAGTGCCACTACTGAGCTGTCTCCTGACGAAGTTGTTCATCAACATGAATGTTTGAGTAAGAAAAGAGAAGGAGAGCTGTCTCAGAAGTTTATAAGTGAGGAGGTTGTTGTTGAGGAATTGAAAGATGTTGATGATGAAACCACGAGGTTGAGATTGGCAGCGTTGAAAAAGAATGAAGCGCATTTACAACAAAAGAATAAAGTCCCTTGAAGAAAGTCAGGCGACTTACCTCCAATCAAGGGAGGTAAGGTAGAGGAAATAGGAGATAGTGTATGTAAATGTATCACTTAACCAAAAAGGAATGAGTCTGAATCTACAAAGAAAAGGTATTCCCAAGATGTACACGCTGAAGAATGTTAAACTAGATACACTTGGGCCTACTGAATGGATCGAGATTTAAAAGCCGTTCGAAGATAAGAAAACTACAGTTTATGATCCATTGATCAAGATGGCTGGTGATCAAATAAAGCAGATTCGTAAAATGGAGCAGAAATACAAAGTCACAGATTTTTTGCTTAGCTCAACCAGGCATCCATATCCTCCTCTCCTTCCTCAGCAACCAAGAAGTAGTGTCAAGAGGACAGCATCTGGCCAAGCAGTTTTTCAGCTTCCCTCCATTCTCATAGTTGTTCCTAAGTCAGACATTGATAATGAGCCACTGTTGAACCTCAAAATGCCATCAAGAACACTCTTCGTGGATGGTGTATATGATGAGAAGCTAGGAGGTCTCTATTTTTGTAATGTTCATGGCCATGAACTCTTTTTCAGGACCAATGAGATAGGCATTGCTTCTTCGACCTTTCTCGTAAAGATAAGAAAATATTGTATCAAGTATTCAAACAATCACGAGTTCATTACGTTGATAGATCAAGAATTCATGAAGCCTAAAAGGCAGAAGGATGAAGAAGAATGTATGTGGGAATAGTTAATCTTATTCTTGTAATGTTGATTTTTGTAAAGTGTTTGTCATATATATATATATATATATTGGGGGAAGTGAATGTGTGGGACAACACCACCCAACTTGGGTGAAAAAACCCTCACATCTTGATTTTTTATTCCATGAAAATCATGGGGCCCATCATTTATTCATTAATATTAAAATATTAATATGTGAGAGGTTTTTCACCTAACTTAGGTGTGTGACAACCTCACACTCACTTTTCCCTATAGAATACTAGTCGATTGACAATGGCCTAAATAAATAATTATGCAATATGAAGTCTACAGTAATGCTTAAACAAGTTGATTAGATTATGGTTATACTTAAGGGCTTATTGTTTCAAAATAGTAAAGACTTTATCAAGAAAAATACTTAGTGTGAATTAGCTTTCAGAATCACCATATTTAATGTAATGAATTATACAATCGATTGACAAAATCCATTTATCCATAATGGATATGGTATATACACAGACCAAGTTTATAGGCTTTACCTATCCATGATGGGTGGTTATCCGTGAACCATGAATTTTTTCTCGTCCATTGCCATATAAACTTGCCAAGTAACTTGCAAAACGTCGTTGAGTTTTAGCTCAATGGCTGAAAGACCATCTCTCTTGCATGATGTTTTGTAGTGTTCAAGCCTTAATTAGGGTAGACATAAGAATTAAGTTCCTTTATGAGGGTTTGCTTGGGTATTCAGGTTTAAGTATGAGGGGACAAGGTTTACCCATATAATCGTCATGCCTTCAGGCGAATTAGTAGGGTTTTTTCCCCGTCGGGTATTTATGATAGACATTTCTACTTCGACTGAGCTCTCTGAAACGGACCCAGTTAAAACAACGTATGCTAGACCTTCCGCTTTGAATCGTGACACGAAATTTCTAACGGAATTCACCTTAAAAAAAAAATTACTCCTAATCTTATTGTCCTTTATATGCCAAATTGTTGTCTATATGAGTTCAATTATCACTTTAGTTATAGTTAAAATTTAATATATTTAATAACTAATGAGTTTTTCATGTTTTCTTTGTTGTATACGTTAAACTTTTGCCCTGTTAGTTTTTCTAATTGTTTAAAGCTAAATGTGAAAAGTGATTTTGAAAAGAAAAACAAAAAAATTGGTAACATTAGTTGATTTTTTTATTTTTAAAACCTCACTTTTTATTTCTTTAGATTTATACTAACAAACAATTTAATTATTTTTTTTTCAGTCTAATTTCTACTAATTTCAATTTTTATATTTCATATGACTGAATTTCCGCCTATAAAATGTGCTCTAATATGATTACTTAGTCAATACAAAGACATATAAGATTAAAACTAAAATCTTTCAACAAGGATTATATTGTTAGAAATAGAAGTTTATGGGATCAATTTTGATCATGTCCCTTAATAGAAGATAATAGGCAACAAGAAAAGATTTCGACACCAAATATCCAAGCCGTATCATGTCCTTGATTTATTTCCAAAAATAGCTTAGAATAACTATTGTATAAATAGATGGTAAAACCATTGTAATGAGCAACACAATCTATTAAAAAGCCTTTTAATTTCGTTTGTTCTTGTTTACATATATTGTAATTAGTTTATTGTGATTGATTTACATTGACTAAAATTCAACATAATAGCAAATTTCTGCTTGTGGTGATATTCATTCTAAAATTAGTGAATATATCTATATCTATATCTATACTATATTATAAATCAGATTCCCTCTGTCTAAATTTTAAGTTTCAACATTTACTTTCCCAAAATGTTCCACCTATCCATTCTATATTTACCTAAAATAACTATATTACCCTTTCTTTCTCTTCAAAATATCAACCAATCATATTTTTTCTCTCTCCTCCATAAATCATTTATTCCTCTAATTCATTCAAAATCTTTTA
>JANDBE010110107.1:0-10999 GCA_024320915.1 Erigeron philadelphicus
GCAATAGAATATGTCAGCCTAAATTTAGTTAAGGAGTTGTTTTGTTAGTTACGAGTTAGAGATACTCTATGCTTGGAAATTGAAGTGTGTTCTATATTTTAACTTTGAGAGATGTAGTATATAATCTGATGGTGCCTGATCAACACTATGATAATTATATGGTACATCACTTAAAGTTTAGGTTATGACGTATGAATAAGAACAGGTATAGACTATGTTTTAAGAATGAAAATAATAAGTGCCCATAGTGAGATTGCCCATAGAAGAATATGGATACTGATATAGATTGAATGCAAGTTAAGTATTTTTTTTTGAGATTATATGTTGCGTTGTGAATGTAATACACTAATTGTTTGGTTGTGTGAGTATTAAAACAATTAGAAGATTGAGATTAGGAGATAATGATTGCTAAAACGATGAAGCAATGCGATAGAATAAAAAAAAGATTGAAATGAGGAGTAAGGTAACGCACTCGATGGATACGATGAAAATGGGAATGAATAAAAGGGACGAGGACCCGAGTGAATGAGAACGTGAAAGTGAAAAGTAAATAAATCGAGTGGGGTGTACCTAGTTAACAATAAAATGGGTATCATTCGGGAAGAGTGATGCAGGTAACAACAAAAATAGAGAATGTTGAATGGATGTAGGTGCGTATAGGAATGTTCAGAAAATATAATTGATTGGAAGTCCAAAGAATAGAAAAACGTATACCAGATAAGAATTTAGAATAGATTGACGAAATGTTTAACGCATGATGTCATAATCAAAAAGACGAGAAATGTGTCATGAAGAATAGCTTGGAAGATAAACATATATATATAAATCAAATGTGAGAAAGTCGTTTGATAAAGTGAACGAAAATAAAATATATATATATATATATCTTGTGGTGAAATTTAAAGAAATGTAAAATAAGAAAATGATCGTGTAAACATAAAAAAAAAGTATTCAAATTTAATAAAGGAGATGATAACCCAAAATAAATATGAACAAATAGTACAAGTGGTTAAAGTGGCATTGTGAAGGGCAATAGATAATATGTGTAACTGTGGATAATGATAAGGTGTCGAGAAGATGTGTGAATATATAAAGTAGGAACATAAGAGAATGGTATGGGGAGTATTCGTAATCTTAAGCCAAATAATGAAGAAATTAGTTAATTTTGTAATAGACATTTTGGAATAGACTGAACAAATTACATGAAAGTGAGGACTCTGCAAGAAGTTGTAAACGATAATAAGTCATCAATAACATTGAAATGTTAGGCGGAAATATTTGGGATAGCTAAAATGGAAATTTGGATAATAATGTTATTGAAACGATAAAGTTATAAAGGAAGATGTTGGAGAGAAGCCGTGGTTGTGATAAAACAAATCAGGCTATTAATATATGGAGTACAAAAGGGATACAACTAGGGCAAGAATTTAAATTGAGACATATTGAATGGTTAAAATATTTTGAATGTTAGTACAATTTAAACTGTGAGAAGTTAGGAATAATGAAAATGTGAAAGGAATTAAACCATTTTACAAAAGTGTTCATTAAGAAAAGTAGAACGATGTCAGAGAATGAGCTAATTATAATCAACAAGATAGAAAAGACTTATTTAAGAATATGACAATGAAGGATAAGGTGATTGAAATTCGAAAGAAATTTCATAAGGAATAGAGCTGAACATGGATGATAGTATATCAATTTGATGATTATAAGGATTATTAAGGTTTGAATGTAAGATTGAATATATGAAGTATATAGGATTGGAAAATATTTGGTTGAGACATAAGAAAATTAATAAAGATTAGAAATAACGAAATGCATGGGCTTGAAATCTGAGTTTGAAGATGTAACGTTATTAATTATAACAAATGTTTGTGCAACGATAATCTAGAACATGATACGGAAAAAAAAAGAAATGATTAGAGTTAACATGACTAAAAGATCGAATTAAGAATATGACTAGCAAAGTAGAAATTTAAAGTATAAAACTTTAAGGTGGATTGAATGAGAACGATGTACTGTGACATGTGGGATAGCGAAGGTTGGCATAGTTACCTACGGAAAGTTACTTTGATGGTCTAGGAAAGAGAAATATCGTATAATCTAAGAGCAATAATAAGTCTGAATGTATTGAGAAAGATTAAAAGAATATGAGAAACCGGTGATGCGAAAATATATAAATAAATAATGATTTCTTTTAAGTGTTCGAATGTCAGATTAAGGTAAAATAGATATGGCTATGTATATAATATAAGCACATTGATGTTATAATAAAAGATTTTTGAAAGAAAATGCAATTGAAGAACAATGTTATTGTGGGAGATTTAAGATGGTTAAAATGGATGTGAGTATTAGAATTGAAAAATCGAGAAAAAAAAAATAAATAAATAATAATAAAAATAAAGATAATAAGTGAATAAGTGAATACTTAAGTGTTATGATGTAAATTAAATGGAAATGATTATGCATGGAGTTTAAGTGTATGTAGGTGTAGAATAAAGATAATGATGATGATGATGATGATGATGATGATCATGATGATCATGATGATGATGATATATAGATCTTTGTAAGAAAGAATAATAATATGGATCAATAAATTGAAATGTTAATAGAAAAGATTAAAGGTTATAAAAGTTTTCTTTTGAGAGATTATGTTTAGAAGTAAGCAAAGATAGAGCAACCCCAGATAAATGATTTAAGCAAATAATTAAATATATAGTATAGTATATTTTTAAGCTTCAATATGTACAAAGAATTTTCAAGTGACATTGATGTTTGTAAGGGAGTCAAACGTTAATAAAAACGTACTATTATTATGGTTTTTTGTTGAATCATGATTTAAAAGGTGATATAGTTTTTTAGACTTAATTGGCGCGTTTAGTGATATTATGTGTCGCATACGATTGACATTTTTGTTCATTCGCCCATAAGAGGTTGATTTTGGAATAATGTGTATTAAGATAAATAAACGTATTAAGATAGATGTGTAAGTGTAAGGATCTTGTATTAAAAGAAAAAGAAAATTAAAACTTAGAATGAAATCTAGAAATTCTGGTGAGTAAGTTATAAAAGAATTTGGGAGACATGTAATAAAAAAATAATTATAATAATAGAAAGATTAAAAGGAAAATATGACAGATGCATTAGCATTAAATTACAATACGAATCGAGGTAGTTGATATAAATCATGGATGATATGGCTATAAGTGATTAGATGCATTAAAAAAAAAGAGTATATATAATATATATTAATTAAAAAAGAGAAAAAGTAATAACAATGGAAAATAAGTAAAAAGATAGATCATAATGCATATGGAAATGGTAGTAATCAAAGTTTTAAGATTTAAATGTGCAAATTTTGTATTGTCTGAACAAATTTTCCAAAATAATCAAAAGATGTACACCGTGAAGTATAAAGAGATTAATAGAGGATCCCAAATTATAAGTTAATTAGGATGGAACCATGAGTACAACTATGAGTTCAGTATGACAGTAAATGAATATACAGAATCATTGTTCTAAATTTGGATGTATTCATGGGAAAACCAGGTAGTAAGGGTAGTAATAGTAGTGATATCCAGAAATTGAGTTTGAGAGAGAACAAAGAATTTCAAAAGTGTGGTTTACTAATTTGGTAATCATTATGCACCGCAGTAAATGGAATTATTTATATGGAGTTGGTCAGAATTAGTAACTATGAGTTAAGTTATTTAGCAATTTAAGTAGAGTGACCAAGGGATGATTTTGGAAGTATGGAAATGGAGTATTTTGCAAGAGACCACCCGTGGTATTCTTTCTTTAAAATCAAGCTCTGGATGCCCGTGTAAAATATTTTGTTGAGGTCATTAAATGAATTCATTACAAAATGTAAAGATCAAAATATTTTGAAATGCTCAAGTTATTGTAGAAAAAAAAAGAAATCAGTAAATGTTTTTAGAAAGTTTGAAAATGAAATGGGACTTTAAAATACAGAAAAAAGAAAGTGGGGTGTTACAGGTGGTATCAGAGCATTGGTTTAAAAGATGTAAGTATCTTGCAATAGAATATGTTAGCCTATATTAGATAATGAATTGTTTTGTTAGTTACGAGTTAGAGGTAGTATGTGCATGGAATTGAAGTATGTTTTAACTTTGAGAGATGTAGTATGTAATCTGATGGTGCCTGATCAACACTATGATGGTTATATGACACATCGCTTAAAGTTTAGGTTAGGAAGTATGAGTAGGAATAAGTATAGGTTGACCTAAAGAATCTGTTGTTTAAATAAGAAAGTTGAATAGATAGGTTATACTGTTAAGAATTAATAGAGTAAGTGCCCGTATTGAGGTTGCCTTTATAATAATATGGAGATGGATATAAATTGAATGTGAGATAAGGACTTTAGGACGATTAGTTGGTGCGATGAGAAATTTAAAGGGCGCGGATTATATTATTTATATAATAATTATATGAAGATTAAAATAAAGGCATCAGAATACCTAGAATGATAAAGAATATACGATGAGAAGATTGAACAACGAATGGGGTAACCCACTCGATGAATAAAAGAAAAATATGACATCGAGATAAAAGGGACGACGTCATGAGTAAATGAAAGAGTGAAGAGTAAATGGATCGAGTGTGGTGTACCTAGCTTATAATGAAATACGTATCATTCGGTAAGGTATGTCAATAAAAGTAATAGATAATAGAAAAAAAAAAGAAAAAGAAATGTGTATAATGAAGAAAAAACTTAAAAGGAACTATAGATAAATGAAAAAGATAAATAAATGAGATGAATTAAAATGAACGTGAAAAAGTCGTTTGAGAAAGTGAACAAAGCTACAACGAATGTGCCGTGTGAAATGAAGAGAAATGTGAAATAAGAAAATGATTGAGTAAACGAACTAAAATAAAGGGTACAAATTCATTAAAGGTGATGATAATCCAAATTCATTATGAACAAACAGTAGGTAGTTAAAGTGAGACCGTAAATGACAATAGATTGTGTAATTGTGAAAATGAGAAGGTGTACTGTGAAAATGATAATGTATTGAGAAGATGTGTTGATATATAAAGTAAGAACGTAAGAGAATGATACGAGGAGTATTCGTAGGGTTAAGCCTAATAATAAATGAATGAGTTAATTATGTAATAGATACTTTAGAATAGTATAGAGTATGATGAACAAATGACACGAAGGCGGGGATTTTGAAAGAAATGTAAACCACATTAAGTCATCAATAACATTACACTGTTAAATGGAAACATCAAATTAAGATAGCTAAAAGGAACTTTGGGTAATAACATTGAAAGTTATAAAAGAAAAATCTTGGAAAGAAACCTTGTTTGTGATAAAGCATATGAAACTACTAATACATGGAGTAGAATAGGAGTACAATTTGGACAACAATTTAAATCGGGGAAGACATATCTGGTGGTTTAAATATTTTGAATATTAGTATAATAAAATTTTGTGAGAGTTATACTTACGTTTTAGATTGAGAAAAATGAGAAATGTGAAGGAATTAGTTTATGTGAAGTTGAAATGAACTAAATAATCCGCTACAAATATGTGCATTAAGAGATTAAAAACAGATGTTGGAGAATGAGCTGATTAGATTTAGGATAGAAAAGACATGTTTGGGAACATGACGATGAGGGGTGAAATGAATCAACTTATGAATTTAGAAAAGAGAATTATCAAATGGTTTAATATAAATAGTAAGTGAGAATACTTTTGAGAAGATTAAAATATTAAATTAGAGTAAAAGATACTGTAAGATTTTAATTGGTCTAGAATGATTATAAGCTATGAGGGAACTAATAATGCTAAAAGAACTTAAGAACAAATAAAAACGGGTGCCAGTGATGTAACATCACTAAGGATGATATTTATGTAAAATTGGAACGTCTGGTGGCCTACAATAGAAGATTGTTATTGGTATAAATAAGTAGTCTTCAAACTGGTTAGTGCCGGATGAAACTAAGGATGCCTATGAATGTAATAAATTGCAGGTTTAGAAAAGATGAGACTTGCTTGATCTTGTTAGTTAATATACAAGTCAAAAATAAAATAAAATGATAATTGTTAAAAAAAAAAAAAATAATA
Organism: Erigeron philadelphicus; assembly: GCA_024320915.1. Lineage (NCBI taxonomy): Eukaryota > Viridiplantae > Streptophyta > Magnoliopsida > Asterales > Asteraceae > Erigeron > Erigeron philadelphicus. The sequence continues at coordinate 6,095 of JANDBE010110107.1, forward strand.
AATAGAGTTTTTATTTAGAAATATTTGTGATTAAGGTGTAAAAGAATTTGGGAGAATGTGAATGTAAAAGACACTAATTGCGTGAGAATTAAAATAGTTATATGAAGATTGAGATTAGGAGATAATGATTGCTAGAACGATGAACCAATGCGATAGTATATATATATATATATATAAAGATTGAAATGAAGGGTAAGGTGATTCGAACTAAAACGGTTATAAGGTTTTAATGAGGAAATAAGCAATGATAAGGTTATAAGGTGATTCACCTTTGAAAGAAATTTAAATAAGGAATAGAGATGAACATGTACGATAGGTAGATCAATTTGTTCATAAGGGTCATTAAGGTTTTGATGTAAGAGTGAGAATATGAAGTATATAAGATTTAGATATAATTAGTTGAGACACCAGAAAATTAATAAAGATTAGTAATAACAAGATACATGGGTATGAAATCCGAGTTTGAAGATGTGACGAACAAATGTTTGTGTAGTGATCATCAAAGATATGATACTAGGTTATAAATGATTAGGGATAACATGACTTAAAAGATTGATTTAAGAATATGGCTAGCAAATTATTTAAATAAAATAATAAATAATAAATAAATTAATAATTAAATAAAATAAAAATAAAACCTTAGTGTGGGTTGAAGAAAACGATGAAATGTGACATGTGGGATAGCGAAAATTGGGATAGTTACGGAAAGTTATTTTAAGAAAGGTAAATATCGAATAATATAAGAGCAATAATAAGTCTCAATGTTTTGAAAATAAATATTAATAATAATAATAATAATAATAATAATAATAAAATGTATATATAAGAAAACCGAGATGTGGAAATAAATAAATAACAATTTCTTAAAGTGTAAGGCGGCCATATAAAGGTAAAATAGATTCGCTATATGTAGTATAAGCACTTTGATGTAATAAAAAATGTTCTTGAAAGAAAACGTTGGTTATATATACGAATGAATATAAAAATAGATATCGAGTGAGTAAAGCGTTAGGCGTTGCAAGATACATTGTTGAGTATATAAATATAAAATTAAAAAAACAATTTGGCTTAGAAGCAAGTAAAAAAAAAACTTTAGGCTTAATGGAAACAAATGAATGGGGTGATTAGACCGAAAAGACTGAAAGAACGAGAGAATGCATGAATAAGGACATATATTGGTAATGTAGAATCACTAAAGATGCTATTTACACAAAATAAATAAATAAATAAATAAAATTTAGACAAGCATTAGTGATCTAAGATTGGAAAGTTCAACTGGTTTAAGAATAGTTAGTTGGATTTCTAAGTGTGAGAGAATGAACAAAATGACGATAATAACTATAATGAAGCTTGTTATTTGAATAATTGAATGAATATTTGGAAGAAAAAGAAAGTAAAGAACAAATATAAACAACAGATTTACCGACTTATAAAGTTAAAATTTATTATGACGGATGGTATAATTCTATATAAGGAAATGATAGCTAACAATTTTAGTAAAAAAGGTAAAAGATTTTGGGAGATTATAGGTGGAAACGACAAAGTGTCTGAGATGAAACAAATATGGAGGATCATTGGGAAATATGTCCAATAAAATAATCTACCAAAAAGGTGGAGACACAAAGAAATAAATAGTGAGTTAAGAAATAGACAGTATTTGAAACGAAATGGAATGCGACCAATATCTTAAAGAAGAATAAAGAATTTAGGTTCATGGTGGATAAGATAAATTGTATACTAAATTTAACATTTGGATCACATATAATGGTGATTAATAAAATATATATTTAAGTGTCATTTGTGAATTAAGAAAACGTAAGGTGTTAAATGAGAATTTTGATATATATTTAAGTTTTATGGTTCAGATAGATAAGATTATTCCGCTTAAGGCCGATTCTTAAGGAAAATGAGTATCTGAAGATAAAGATACTTTAAATAAATAAATATAAATAAATAAATGAACGACATCAAAACAGTCTTATTCAGTGTGTGTGTGTCATCGAAGATTAGTGTTAACATTTTAAGTAATGAAAATCGAATTTGAAGAGATGGAAAAAATATATATAATAATAATAAAAAAGAAAAAAAAATGTTTGTGATATGATAAACAAGGATGTGAGTATGTGACATTGGCGAATTAGTGACTTAAGTCAAAATGAAAGAAGATCCAGTTTAAAATGTGATTAGCAAATTTAGAAAATTAGAAATCTTATTAAGGGTATGCCAGTGGATTAAATAAAAACGATAAAATTGATATGTAAAATATAATATGCATGGACTAATATTATAAATTTATTTTTCCAATAAGTGGAAAAGAGATTTCAAGTAATTCAATAAGTGGAAAAGAGATTTCAAGTGATTATAATAAAATAGCAGTTTTAAACATTTTGGAGAAAGTTAGAACACCAAATAAGTGGAAGATTTTGTAAAATTACTAATCTGGAAAACTTAAAAGGTATCAATATTCGACAATGAAAAAAAAAATAAAAAAAATTGGAAAACTAATGAGGACAAGGAGTAGAATCATTCAGGAAGCTAATCATGTCATGGAAAGAAAGGTGTACCTATATTGTATGAGGTTAATAGAGCGTGCAAGAAATGAACATAAGAAAACCTTGATGGATAGAGCTGACGATGAGTGTTGCTCAGTTGCAATTTATGATGAATGAAAGATTGGTAATGTTAGCAAAATAAAAAGTGGCAATAACAACAATTATACAATCAATAGCAATATTGTCTACTAAATACGTGATCATTATTATTAGCTTTTGGTGTAGTAGTAATAATATATTTGAGGAATCAATAAAGATCATGCAAATTAATTAGAAAACTTTAACAAGACTTTCTTTAATGATGTAAAATTTTATAGGTAATAGAAAAGATCACGAGGACGTGATCAAAATAAGTTGGGAAGAATTGTAACGTTTCAAATATTTTAAGGTAATATTATATATATATAACTTTAGTTAGAAATTGTATGATTTTGTATTTAATTATATATATAATCGTTAAACTCATATAATTATGAAATGCTAAACAAATCATGCAATCCTAAACATAAAAACGAATAATACATGAATAAATACTATATATGAGACTTGAAGTACGTTGATTTACCTTGTGCAACTTTGATTATAATGGACTTCACTTAAATATAATTAAAGTATTTGTGATAGATAAATACAATTTTATTAAAGGGACACGTGGCATTAAAAAGTATGATTTATGTGCTTAGTCACATAGAATTAAGTCGGCTATGTGTTATATTAAAGACACCGATTTCATTTGTACAGTGATATCTAGAATTAGAAACTTATCGTTGAAGATTTTATAATTACTAGCATTCTTTCCATGAGTAGTAACAATAATATAACAATGATATAACAACGATGATAATAATAATTATAATAATAGGTTGAGTATTGATAAGAGTAAAAGATGAGCTTGGAAATCATATAAATTATAGCGGGATTCTCGTTCAGAAAATAGTGAAGAAAAAAGTTCTTTCTTCCATTAAAACATAAGTAAGTGATTGTTATTTTATATATATACAAGTTTTTATTATTTCTAGTAACTTAATTATAACTTATAATTTAAAAGATGGTATGTTAATATGGCTATTTAGGGAACTTTAATAAAACTAGTTATGGTTTTGCTAGTAGTGATAATAATGATAGACGACCTTATGATAAAACAGTAACTAATGATAATATAAATGATTTGCAAATGCGGTCGAAAATGGGTTCTACAAGTTAGCGTTAATATATGATATGTTAAGACGTATCAATGATAATCATTAATGATTAATGAGGATTGATAATTATAAATAATGATAAAATAAAAATAGATTTGATGAATGGTGAGAAAAGGAGCATGATAAAGTAGAATGGTCGATAAAAAAAAAAAATCTAAGATGGAAAATTTCTAAGATACTTGATAATGAAATAGGTACGTACCATTGAGCTTTGGATCGTTATGGGAGACGGGATAACTTATTGTCAGATGAGTTTTATTTTACAAGTATAATTGAAAGTGTCGGGGGCACAATAATAAACTGATAAGTGCCGGGGGCACAAGAGTGTGATAAGTGGCGGGGCCACATAACATAAAAGTACTAGTACATGAAGTGGCGGGGCCACATAAAGTGTCGGGGACACATGAAGTGCTGGGAGCACGTGGACGGTTATGCTTGTAGATTAGAACTCACTAAGCGTTGGCTTACTTTTTAGTGGTTAATATTTTGTAGGCGGGAAAATAAGCAATGGAAAGGCCCAAGGAAAATGAGGCGAGGTTTATGGAAACAGAAAAAGAACTATTTTGCACGAGACCAAACCGTGGTAATATTTCTTTTAAATCAAGCTCTGGATGCCCGTGTAAAATATTTTGTTGAGGTTATTAAATGGAAGTCATTACAAAATATTAAAATAAAAATATTTTGAGATACTCAAATTATTGTTTAAAAAAAAACAGTAAATGTTTTGGAAAGTTTTAGAACGAAATAAGATTTTAAATAACTAGATTTGTCCCCGGGCGTTGCCCCGGGAGACGTAACGTTTATTGTGTATGATAAGACGTAAAATTAAAACATATGTAGAAACATCATACAATAACTATATTGATGCAAATAATGACACGTAGTTAACATAAATGTATTGAACTATTAACATAATATATGTTGGTAAAATCACCTCAGACGTTGTCCGGGAGACAATTTATTGTGTGTGATCCTCGTAATATGTAAAATTATAATATATCTTAAAACATCATTAAAAAATAATATTAATATAAATAATGACAAATGAGTAACAATAATGTACCGAGTTATAATAATATTATACTAACATAATATTACGTGGTAAAAAAAACATCTTTAATTAATTCTTTACATAAAAGATGTTAAGTAAA
>JANDBE010112140.1:0-10973 GCA_024320915.1 Erigeron philadelphicus
ATGTAACATTCGTGACTTTTGACCCTAATTGACTTGTAATTAAACGTAAATGAATAAGAACGATTTTGTTAGTCTATATGGATTATTAAACGTTTCATCGTGTATTAACGTGACGTTGAATTTATTTGTGAATACGGTTTTTGTTTTAGCGTTTAAATGGGTAACATTTAGCTATTGGTCGAATTTAACGGAGCGGGAGCCATTTATGGACCTCTCTAGGCCGGTTTATTATGCATTATTTATTATGTAAGTCGTGTCAGGAAACGTGTATTATGCATTGTTCATCATGTAAGTCGTGCCGGTTATCACTATTATTAAACGTAAACGTTGACTTGTATTGATTGTGTAAACGTGATTAGGTATTCTAATCCTCGTATATCGTTAACGGTCGTTATCCCGACACACTTGTTTCCTGTTACTTGTCCCTACGAACTCACCAACTTTATGTTGACCCGTTTTAGTACACTTTTCAGGTGAACAGGTTAGCTCATAGACGTTTTGGATGGTTGATTGTTTGATCATGCTAGACTTGGACTTCTTGGATCCGTGATTCATTTCCAGATTAGTGGTTATGCTTATGTGTGATCCGGATACTTGCATCATTGAATGGCTCGTATGGATTACTTAATCCTTTTTATGCATTTAGAATTTACTCTACATAATTTCCATGTCGTGCTGTGCTTGGTATGTAACCCTCATGATTCCGCCTTGTTGGGGTGTTACAGGAAGGGTAATAAAAGGGTGTCTTTCCGACAAAAAAGGTAATGAAAAGGGTTTTTTTATCTTTCTTATATGTAGTGTTTGGATTGGCATTTTGAAACTAGATATTACCTCAGTTATTTTAAGCAATGTATGTGAGCCTGTATAAACAACCTTATGCAAATTGAAATTTATAATATCGTAGTCAATACGTGCTCTAAAGTCCAAATTTAATGGAAGAGAAAATGAAAACATATTCCGCAGGCCAATAATAAAATTTTAAGATATGGATGACCCTAGTAATTACCAGCAGGGATTAAAAGTATGATGTGTAATAAAGCTTTTGCTTTTGCAATAACATTAACTTACCTCAAAGAATAAGGCTTCCTGAAGCTCCTCGATGACCACTTTCATTCTTGGACGTTGGTCTTGAGTTTCGGCTATGCACTCATGTGCAATTTTTACAAATTTCTCCAAAGAATCTCTGTTTGGTCCTTTTTTTAGAATATAGCCGTTTTCACTAATTTTTTCCTTTAATATTGGATCTATCATTTCCATTAGTGTACCCTCTTGGAAGCATCGTCGAGCCACAAACGCCAGCCCAAAATTGTAACTCTCTTTTTCGTATATTGCGTCATAGGCTAACCTCCCACATAGGACTTCAAGCAGAACTACTCCAAAACTATAGACATCCGATTCTCTTTTCAACTTGCCAGTCTTCATATATTCTCGATCCATGTAAGCTCCCATTCCCCCTCTTGCTTTGTGATAGAGAGCGTCGCCATCTTGATTCGGAGGCAGGAATTCTGAAAACCCAAACCCAACAATCTTTGCCCCCAAATTCTCGTCCAACACAATGTTGGAACTCTTGATATCACGGTGAATTATCGTCTTTTGGTCCTCCATCTCAGTATGAAGGTAATTCAATGCATTTGCAACATCGAGACAGATTTTCAAACGTTTTTCCCAAGTAAGAGTATGCCTCATGTTGGTGTTTTTCCAATAATCATAAAGGCTTCCATTAGAAAGATTCTCAACGACAATGATCATCTCGGAACCTTCAACACAATATCCAAGTAGTTTGATTATCCTTGGATGCTTGCAAATGGTAAGCACTTTAATTTCCGTGTAGAACATTTCTTTTTCTATGTGATTTCTTGGGCAGAAGCGTTTGATAACTACTGTCCTGCACATATCACTTATATTCTCTTCTTCTTTGATGGAAGGATTTTGTGTATCAAAATGCTTGAGTTCTGCTCTGTAAAATTCTAAGTATTTGTATGAGGTAGGCTTTATTCTGTATGCCATCGAAAAGCGTTTGGTGGCCAACACTATATATCTGAGGGGAATCTTCGAGATCTCCAAATTTTTTATCTGTAACGATTTGAAAAAAAGAGCGGGATTTAATTCCCAATGTAACATCCCATTTTTTAAAAAATAAGTATTTAATAGTATCAAAAGTGATATAATTATAGTCTAAAATGATAAACAAAAAATAATAACGGTTAACAATTAAAGAACTTACAGAATTTTCACGTGTCAACTTAAGTTCCATTGATTCCTCAACTTCATCGGCAACATCTAAGTGCTTCTCCTCCTTTATGAAATCATATATACGGTGAAATAAGTAAGGAAATTAAATAGTTTGAACAAATGTTTAAGTAATCTGGATATTAAAATTGAAGTTGTGGAGATAGGATAGTTTTTCACACTTTAGATTTTTAAAGAAGTAGAATTAAGAAAGATGTATTAATGTTTTATAACCGAGTATATATAAATAATTGTGTCATGAGAGTATATTTTCAAAGGTATTGTATAAACTATAGTTTTTCCTTTCTAACAAAGGGGGCAAATTAAAATAATGAAAAGTTAATTAACTACAATTATATTCTTAGACAACTATCCTGTTAGATGTAAGAAATTAAAAAAGATGCATAAATGTTTTTTAACTGAGTATAAATAATTGTGTCATGAAAGCATATTTGCAAAGGTATAGTCTAAACTATCGTTTTTCTTTTCTAAAAGAGGGGGCAAATTATTAAAATTATGAAAAGATAACTAGAATTATATGATTAGACAACTAACCACTTAGATGTCCTTATACTTATATCATTACACATACAAACATTTACATTTCTTAATTTTCTTGTTATTCTTACAAATTTATGTATGCTTCATATTTTTATAGGTCTAAATACTTTTTATATGTCGATATGAAGGTATATTTCATATTCATACACACATACATACATACACTCATACATACATACACACATACACAGAAACGTTAACACTTGCATGCCATCTATTTTTATAGCCGGGAGTCTTTCTATAAAGAGTCTCTCTACCCACGGATGTACGACTGTCTACGTCTTATCTCCCATGTATCCCGTATTTGACCAGATCTATATAATATTTAACGTCATATAATATAATAGCCTCTGATTGATGATGAAAGTTCCATATGAATCAAATAAAACTTTCTTTATACATAATTATTTTTTTCCAAAATAAAGAAATATCCAATATTTAATTTGGCACATTTTGGTTGGTCAACGTGACCGATCACATTGATTTCAGCTATAAAGGATCTTGATTCGTGTTTAACTGTAGCCTCTAGGGTATGCTTAGTAAAATTTTGTTTTGTAAAATTTTTTTAAGACACGAAGAATTATTTGACCAAAAGCACATCCATGTACAAACTAATTTAAATAGAAACTATAAATAGATCATCAATATCTTAGTTTGATGATAATAAAGCAATGAATTACAGGATTAGGTTTACCTGACAGAATAACGCTTTTTGAAGCTCCTCAATAACCACTTTCATTGTTGGACGTTGGTCTTGATTTTCCGCTATGGACTCGTGTGCAATTTTTACAAATATCTCCAAAGAATCTTTGTTGGGTCCTCTATTTAGGCTAAGGGAGTTTTCACCACTTTCTTTCTTTAATATAGGATCTATCATTTCCATTATTGTTCCCTCTTGGAAGCATCGTCTTGCCACAAACGCGAGCCCATCCTCACTCTCCTGAAGGTATTTTGGGTCATAGGCTAACCTCCCACATAGGACTTCAAATAAAACTACTCCAAAACCATATACATCTGATTCTCTTTTCAACTTACCAGTCGTCCTATATTCTGGATCTATATACTCGCGAGTCCCAACATAATAATTGTGATAAAGAGTGTCGTCAACTTGATTCATGAATAGCGACATCTGAAAGTCAACAATCTTTGCCCCCCATTTCTTGCCCAACGCAATGTAGTAGCTCTTGATATTACGGTGTATTATCGTGATTTGGTCCTCCATCTCAGTATGGAGGTAATTCAATGCATTTGCAACATCGAGACAAATTTTCAAACGTTTTTCCCAATTAAGATAAGGCCTGGTATCGGGATTTTTCCAATAATCTTCAAGGTATCCATTAGGTAGATGCTCAATGACAAGGATCATCTCAGAATCTTCAACACAAAATCCAAGAATTTTGACTATGCTTGGATGCTTGCAAGCGTCAAGAATTTTAAATTCTGTAAAAAATATTGCTTCTGCTGTGTTGTCTTCTATCGTGAGGTACCGTTTTATAACTACTGTGTTGCGTGTCCTGTACATATCACTTTTATTCTTTCCTTTTTTGATGGAAGGAATTTCTGTATCAAAATGTTCGAGTTTTACTGTGTATAAGTAATAGTACTCGTCACCTCCTGTTATGTATCCCTTGGAAAAATTATGGGTAGCCAACATTATATCACGGAGGGGAATCTTCAAGTGCTCCAATTTTTTTACCTGTAACATTGTGAAAAAAAGGGGTGAAATGAGTGTTACTTATCTAATTTAATTATTATAGTATTTTCTGCTAAAGAAAAGGAAAAAGAAGGCTAATGAACGTGAAATGAAATTGTGTTATGTATTTTGTTGCTCAAGTTAAAGCATAAATAACTCATGATAAAAAAAAAAGAAGAAAAAATCACAACTTAACGGTCAGACGAGTAGCGACATACACCCCACCAATTCCATCCCTTCCTATGAGGTTTAAGAGATGGGCAAATATTTCAATGAAAAAAACCTATGGACTTGTCACTCCAAGAAGTCAAATCCAAAACCTCCGAGTAAAAATCAAATATATATCATGACATCATTTGCATATCAAAAACTTTTGTCTTATGATAAAACCAAACCCACCATGTTTTCATCTAACATTACATTTTGTCCTCTACGTCAACTCTATTTCTTAATGTTCAGCTATTAAAAAAAACAAATAAAAATAACAAAAATAAATAACAATAAACGGAAAATTAACTAATATTAAACATACTTTAAGCAAGAAAAAGAAAAGACTGGGGAGGAGGTCTTACCAAATTTTCAAGTTTCAATCCATTTGTCAACTTAAGATCCATAGATATCTTAATTCCAACTACATCTTGAACCATCCCTGGCCATTGTGTCTTATCCTTCTTTAAAGAATTAACATGGTGGGTTAAATTATATTGTTGTGTGAAAAAAAGATAAAATAATAATAATTCTTAATAATAAAAGGAACTTACAGAATTTTCATGTGTCAAATTAAGTTCCGACAATTCCTCAACTTCATCCGCATTATTCACTGTATATAAATGCGCCTCCTCCTTTATGAAATAATGAATATGGTGAAATAAGTAAGAAAATTAAAAAGTTTGAACAAATGTTTTAAATAAAATATAGGATATGTTACAAATTTCATCCTTGTGTTGGGTCAAAAATTGCAGGTTTCATCCTTTACGAAATTAGGTTTTTCATATTTAAAGTTTAACTTTGGACCTCCATTAGCACTTTTGGTCTACGTATGCAACGAACATTAAAATTACCCCTTAAATCAGGTCACATAGGATTTAAATGGATATATGGAAAAAATTATAACAGGGCTAATTATTAGCATAGTTAGCACTATGTAGCTGAGAATGCCAAAACTCATTTTTCATACCCTCTATTAAAACGCAATTTTTTAGCCGATATAACCTGTAAAAATATACGATATAAACGGTGTATTTGATACGAGTCTAAATTTAATACAAATTAATTTGAAATACAAATTAAGGATCATTAATATCTTAATTTAATGATATTAAAGTAATTAATTATATAGGGTTACCTCAAAGAATAAGGCTTTTTGAAGCTCCCGGATTACCACTTTCATTGTTGGACGTCGGTTTTGTGTTTTGGCAATGCATTCGTGTGCAATTTTTACAAATATCTCCAAAGAATATTTGTTGGGTCCTTTTTGAATAAAGTTTTTTTCACATCTTTCCTCCTTATTTAACATTGGATCTATCATTTCCGTCAGCAGTGTTTCATCTTGGAAACATCGCCGTGCCATGATCGCCAGCCCTTGCTCTCCCTCCTTCACGTATATCGGGTCATAGGCTGACCTCCCACATAGGGCTTCAAACAAAACTACTCCAAAACTATATACATCTGATTCTCTTTTCAGCTTACCAGTGTCCCTATATTCTGGATCCATGTAATTTCGAGTGCCAAAAAGAGTAGTGTGAATGAGAGCATCGTCATCTTGATTTGGAGGGAGGAATACCGAGCGCCGAAAGTCAATAATTTTTGGCCCCCAATTCTCGTCCAACGCAATGTTAACGCTCTTAATATCACGGTGTATTACCCTCTTTTGGTCCTCCATCTCAGTATGAAGATAATTTAGTGCTTTTGCAACATCGAGGCAGATTTTCAATCGTTTTGCCCAGGTAAGAACTTCACTCATGCCGGACCTCATCCAATACCCTACAAGTAATCCCTTGGAAAGAAGCTCAATGACAATGATCATCTCAGAACCTTCATCAGAGAATCCAAATAGTTTGACTATGTTTGGATGCTTGCAAGTGTCAAGCATTTTAATTTCCGTATAGAACATTTCTTCTCCTATCTCATAGTCTTCCTTTGGGAAGATGCGTTTTATAAGGACTTTGATGCGTCTGGGTAGTTCGCTTTTATTCATCCCTTCTATGATGGAAGGATTTCCTTTATCAATATGCTCGAGTTCTGCTATGTATGAGTCAACGAAATCCTCATGCCCCATGTGGTATACCTCAGAAAAATTATCGGTAGCCAACATTATATCACGCATGGGAATCCTTAAGTGCTCCAACTTTTTCATCTGTAAGAATTTCAAAAGAAGGGGTGATTACTTCAGGACATGCATCTTGTTAACGTATAAAATAAATCAAAAAGAAAGCAAAAATTTGTCGGTTATGAAATACCCAAACCCACCATATTTTCATCTATTACAAAACACACCCAGCCGAACCAGCCAATTTTGATATCTACATCAACTCCATTTCTTAACATCAATTAAATAACTGGGAAACAGATTAATATGGATAGTATTATCTAAATATACTATGATAAAATTACGAGGAAAGAAAAAAGGAAAGACACAAGAGGAGGTGGCCTTACCAAATTTTCAAGTGGCTGCTGAAGTTCAAAAACTTTCTCAAGTTCAATGGCAATATCGTTTATTTTTGGACGCTGTACCCTGTCCTGCTTTAAGCAAGAATATGCTGTTGTGGAGAGCCTGGAGAGTGATTGTCGGCTCATTTGAAGCCGCAAATCCGGATGGATTATATCATTTAGTGATCCATTTTCATAATGACTTCTGAACAATGGAGCTAAAAATCTATTGTCCACATCTGCATTCGGAATAAAAGCTTTCCTCGCGCATAATATTTCACATAAAACCACTCCAAATGAGTAGATGTCGGACTTGTGACTTACACCTCCTGTCTTTACAATCGATGGGTCCATATACCCTTTTGTGCCAATAGCTTCTAAAAGGACAACCCGATCGGATTGATCTACTGATTGTTTGATAGAATATTCAAAACCAGATAACTTGGCTTCAAATTTAGCATCTAATAAGATTGTGTAGCTATTGATGTTACGGTGTATGACACTAAAACCTCGCCCCTCACTATTTTGGATGTATCTCAACGCACGCGCAACGCCAACACATATATTCAATCTTTGAATCCAGGTGAGGGTTGTTGGGTCGCTAAGATACATCGCGAGACTTCCCTTGGTGGCCTCATCCTTGTTTATAATGATCTTCTCACCATTCTCGTCACAAAACCCAATCAGAGATAATATATTCTCATGCTTGAGGCTAGAAAGCACTGAAATCTCGGTCCAGAACTCAACACCTCCGCCTCTATGCTTTGGATCTAATCTGCGAGCAGCAATATTCACCATCTCCCCGGACACCAAGAGTTGTCCTCTATAAACCTTCCCGAAACCACCACCTCCGATGACATATTCTTCATCAAAGTTGTTGGTGGCCTTTACAACCTCTTCAAGGGGGATTTGTAAGCGTGTAAGCGTCGGAATTGTGGATGTCATATTTCTGTTTAAGAAATAGTAATCATAAATGAAAAAGCCAGTTAGCAATGGGCCGGGTTAATTACAAAAGAATTTTTATTTTTGTAGAATACAAATCTATATATATTCCTAATTGATCGCATACAATGATTAATTGCGTACGCTTTGTGCTCGAGATTGGGATGTTCTAAGTACTAAAAGCTGACTATTAATCAAAGTCGTCCACTATGAAATGATATTTAAATATTAAATGCGACTCTTTTTAGTTGATACTCAAATTATTGATTTCTCAGAAACTTTTACATTGAAGCTGAGAACATGCATGTGGATCTATGTCTAACTTAAAGCGTACGCCTTTATCGAGCGAGCTCATAGTCACCGCCACCATGAAGCCACCATTACATCCCACCACCACACGTCACCGCCACCCCTCACTGTTACTACCACCACCGCCGCTGCTACACAACTACATCGCACGCAAATTACTCCAAAATTACCCGATAAGAGAGATACAATGGCGGATTAGTTGGCTTAGCTTGGTGATTTTTGGGTTAGTCGGCTAAAGTGCTTCTTTTAGCCAATAAAAACTTGGGCCAGCTCACTCTTTTTGTTATGATATTGTTTCGACTTATCTCACTTTTTCTTTTTTCCATATCTTATTGTGGGACCCGCCACGATCTCACTTGGCTAATAATTTCATATTTCATTTTGCTATTAAAGTGAAGAAAATGAGAGTGGAATTGTCTCCTCCCCTGCTTCTGTTCCCAGAGACTGAGAGACTACCCAACACTCATTACTCAGCACTCATTACTCATATAGTCATATGAATATAAATATAAATATACATACAGAACAAATTGACAACGAATTGATACATATCTAAAACGAAAATTCGATGCTACTCACATATGTTACTATATTAGTGTGGTTAATACTTAACAGTACAAATTTATAAGCATCAAGTACAAATTTAAGTATGTATATTATATATGTATGCTGGTACAAAAGTATTTGCTTTTATAATTAATTAACCAGGTTGAAATTTTTTTTAAAAAAAAGAATCAAATAAATTAAGTACAATCCTATTTTTTTTATTCATTAGCAGATGAAAAAACTTTTGTTAGAGTTATATCACCATAATAATCATCAGCTGTAATCTACAAAAAAAAAAAAAAAAAAAAAAACAAAAACAAAAACAGAATTATGTACTAATTAACATATACGGAGTACTATTAAGCATTTAAATTTAAATGACAACCTGGGATATTGGCACAAAAGCAAATATTACATTTCTTTGCGGGCACACGCTTGGTACAAATCTACAAACATGAAGTCCAACTACAAATGACGACATTGCTCATTTGTTTACTTTTGTAGAACACCATTTTCCAAAAATACTAATAATTTTAGGATATTATGAGATGGATTTGTTTAGGAGATACAGAAAGGAGATGTAAAAGTGAGAAACTGAGAATGAAGGTGAAGGTGAAGGTGGGTGTAATAATCAAAATTTTCTAGAAAAATTGTCAAGGTGGGTTAAGTATTATTATCAAACAAAGAAGAAATGCTTTTGAGAATGTATGTATGCGCCTTTTATATAAGATGGGTGGTGGTGGTCTTGTGGAGAATCATTATTATTTCAACACAAGAAAAGAATTTTAAAGAAAGAAATCTCATTCCCTATTAAATTAGTATATTGGTAAAGTAAGATTTTAACTTAAAAGTTACAATTGATACTACTTTTTTAAACATAACATTTAGTCTTTCGTACAAATGCTTTCAGATTTTTTCTTACATATTTATAATTCTTATTGTATCATTTTAAGAGAGACTATATGTTATATATAAATGCATTTACATTCCAAATTAATGTTTGTTAGTTTTATACGTTGTTATATCAAACACTTATTTAAAGATGTGATTTGTCTGATCCGTTGCAAAGTACGGATTAAAAATATAGTTTTTGAGTTCGATCATTAGGGATGACAAGTTTTGGAGTTTTTTTCTGTCTATAGTCAATATCTTGTTGTCTAGGGTAGGTATAAGGTTTCATCATTATACGTACAGTAAGATTTCCCTGATGTCGTGTACCGACTGAATCTTCGGAAAAAAAATATAGTTTCTTATGAAATGAAATTTACTTTACACCTATATAATTACATCATATTATCATTTTTTTCTCAGTTTCACAATATTTGACTTTACCAAATCAACATTTTCTCAATTTATAACACTAATATACTACGATACTTTAGTACAATTTAAAAAAAAAAAATCATCTTATCATCACACTGGCTGAATGATTTTGATCACCTACGGGTCTTTAAACTGTACACGAAAATAATATTCCAACGCCTAGTTTTATGTAGCATTCCTTGTTTTAGTGATCAATACAACAAAAATAAGTAAAGAGACATGTTTTAATGGGTCAATAAATGGTGTATATATACGGTGCAAATCTACGTGTGATTCCCTGACATGTTAGACGTCATATTCCACAAAATGATGTATATAATTTAAAACGGAGAGTTTCATAAGTAAAAAAAAAAACAATAACTATACCCGATGAGTTTTCCGAAAACAAGAGATAAATGTAATTTCCTTCTTCGTAAATATTAATCTTTTAAATCTTAGATAGAAATTCACATACCTAAGCTGTCAAAGAATGTAATAAAGAACATAATGTGTTTAAAAGACAACTTTAAAGTGAAACTTCACAAGTAAACCATATAAATCAACATGCTACGTACTATTGGGTCATTATGCTAGTCTTTTTCTTTATGAAACTCATGAATTAATTAAGCATTTTTTTTAAGGCTTAGTATCTATACTGCAGATGTACAAATCATAGGAACTGTCTCTCTCACATGGAGAAGATTTATTTGGTGCATCTTGTAAAATTCAGGGGACTGGGGGT
>JANDBE010112521.1:0-10969 GCA_024320915.1 Erigeron philadelphicus
GATCAAATTAAAAGTGTACTTTTTCATGTTCATGTTCTTGATGATTTGGTCCAATTTTGATTGAAAATCGTGTTAATGGTTAAAGGATTTGTGTCTAAATGTGTTTAACATCATTTGTGTAAACAAATTTGGGTCATAACACGCTTTAATTTACAAAACCCATCATTGAATATGAAGATAACTTGTTCTTGAAGCCACAAATTGTTCATGTGTTATTTGATCTTGAAAGGGTGTAAAGATGTTATTAGATAGTGTGATTGTGTTTGTTTATGATAAGTGCAACATCGAATCAAGTCCTGTAAATCGACCTAAACCCTCTTGGTAGTAATCGTGCCTGTTCTAGCTGAAATTGGATCAGAACCTAGGACGATCCTGAACTCAGGTCGTCCTAGGCAGCCATTGATTCTCCTTTGTTGCTCGGTTGAACTTGATGTGTTGTGATGTTAGTTGGGGATCCATGTACTCTTGGGTAGTTGATCTTTTGATCGGTTTCGCTCAAACATTTCGTTCTTGAATCAAAATAATCTTAATCTTGTTCTTGTTCCAAAAACCCTTAGGACGATCTGTACATTGAACCCTAGAATGATCTGTACATTGAACCAGTAGGACGATCTGTCCAATTGAACCATTGGGACGATCTGGTTCCTGGCTTGTGCAGTGGAACGATCTTGCCTCTTAAAACGTTAGGACGACCTTGCTTTTGGTGTACCTAGTACGACCTTATTTTAGAATGTGACTAGTACAATGTAATTACCCTAAAAACTGATTCGTTTTAATTTTAGTATTCTTGAGACAACCTGGAGCCTATATTAACTTGAAACGGTCTTGTCCAAGTCCAGAAGGATGGTCTTGTTCAAGTCCAGAAGGACGATCTTGTCCAAGTCCAGAAGGACGATTTTGTCCGAGTCTAGTGAATCAATCCTGAGCATATTAAAACCTAAAACGAACTAGATTGACTAAACACCTCAGACGATCTTGACCCCAAGGAATAGCTAGAACGACCTTGGTCCATCCATTCCATAGTTGTATCACTTCATGTACTTAAATACGATCCTTACACACCTAAACTAGAATGACTATACATCTAATAATTCGGTATGATCAAACTCTAGCTAAATCATTCCTCAATATTCGATCAAGAACACTGAAATCATAATTCATCTTAATTATTAATGTACGAGTCCTATAATCGATCAAACTAAGTTCGTGAAGCTAGAAGGTCAAAATTAAAGACATGTTCAACTCAATGATATTGTAATTGTATGTGTCGGGTGTTCAAAGACATTCAAATCGAGTCCAGTTCGAGTACTTAAAGTTCATTCAAAACCATTTGTGAGTCAAAACGTTCTAAGTTCATCAAGGACCAAATCATCAGATCATCAAGGACATTTCAGTGATTTATTAATCATCTGAACTAATATATGTTCTTATTATATGATCAACAACTTGTACTTAGGCTTCCATCAAAGTGTGCTTGGATTACGATAGATATAACTTATCTATCTCTGTGCTTATTCTCTGTACTCATAATTGTGCGTGTACCAGATCACTGTAAGTTCACTAATCCCCCTTTCGTACTTTTTGTTCAAGTTTTTTATCAGGGACTGAAAAGCATGAAAACTATTTTGTACTTATATATATATATATATATATGTTCTTGAACTTATTTTCATAGATTTATTATTGAATATTGAATAGGAAAAATGATTTATTGATCTTGAGATCTTGAATATTGTCTTTTCTGCATTATCGAAGTCACTAACTTTTTGAATAATCATCCACCTTGAGCACCTTGAGTAATTCACTTTGTCGTTGTCTTCCACTAAAGTCTTTGTCTTCTTTTTGAATTATTGTATCCACTGAGCCTTGTCACCTTTTGCTTTTTGAATATTTGCACCATCTTTATTGAAAATGGAATCTACTTTATTTTTATTATTATCACGTATTGAAATATTTTACTATCTTTATTTTATTATTACATCTTATTATATCATATCAAATGGATCTTGAGAATCTTGAAATATTTCTGTATCTGGAGATGATTTTCTTGAAGGAGATGGAGAATGTCGAATTTCATTAAAAATCTTTAACATTTCTTCTTGAGAACTGCAGGCTTGGATCCTTCGAATATATTCTTGATCTTCTTTGAGCAATTTTGAATCTTGAACTGGGGAAGAACTGTCTTCGTAATGAGCTGTCAATTCCTTATAGTATTTGTTGACCATTTGAACATTTGCCTTTTCAATAGAGAACTTGTTCCACCATTTGAATTTATATTGTCTATAGAGTAAGGGTGGAGAAAGAGAGGAGGGTTTTTCGTCTTCAAAAACATAAGTCCATGAAGAAATCCATGGAATTCTAAATAGACTCATGAATTGTAAAACATATTCAAATATAGGGGTTCCGTCTTGTTGAAAATAGTCAGTAAACTTTGAAAATGCTTCTGAAACTTCTTTTGGGAAAGCTTCAGGCCTAATTCCAAAATACTTAAACCACTTAACAAACCACTTAGGATAGATGTTTGAGAATTGGTCGTCGAATTGGAAAAACCAAGAGTGATCATAGTTTCTTAATAAAAATGCTTTGTCCCATGCTTCTTGATAATCATAATAATTAAATTGGGGGTAAGTAGGAAAATTAGAAAGGGTTTTTGAAATATAGGGTTTTGAGTTCCAATCTTCTAATGTAAGGACTTTTAAAATCTTAACTTGACTATATGCTATCTTATGAGGATCTTCTTTATTGAAATTATGTCTAATAATAGCAGACTCTGAATCTATAAGGATGGCTTGATAATATTCTCTGGTTTTATATTCATCAGTATAGAAATGGTAACCGCGTGGATATAAAAAATCTATTAAGGTTAAAAAGCTCTGTTTTACCTTTTCAACCTCTAATGGTTCTAATATTTTTATAATTTTAGTATTGGGATTTGAGGAATAAGGAAGGGTATTTGAAGAAATAGGTGATGAAGTTGAAGTTTGAACAATGGGTTTTGATTCTGGAGTTTTGACAATGGATGAGAATGGAGGTCTAGGTCTAGGTTGTGGTATTAAAGGGGAAAATCTATTTTGTGTTATTGGGAGTGGTGGAAAATGAGGTGTAGATGGAGATCTTGAGAATTGAGAACTTGATAATTGAGAATTGGAAAACTTGTTTTTTGCTAAAACAATCTTTTTTGAAGAATCTAAGCTCATATTCCCTGTAAAAATTCTCTTGATAAAAAATCTGGGAGAGAATTATTTTCTCCTTTTAGAAATTCAATTTGAAAATCAAAGTTGCTTAATAATGCTTGCCATCTTGCAAATATTTGTTTAGAAATCAAATTTTTGACATCTTTTTCTAGAATATATTTTGCAGATAAACAATCAATTCTTAATAAAAATGGTTTCATATATAAATCATCTTCAAATTTCTTGATACATAAAACTATACTTAAAATTTCCTTTTTAACAGTAGAATAATTCTTTTGTGTATCATTCCATGCACCCGAATAATATCTAACTAATTCTTCTTTATTTTGAAAATTTTGTTTTAATATACCTCCAAATCCTATATCACTAGCATCTGTTTCTACTATAATCTTAGCATTAGGATGAGGAATATGTAAACATGGTAAATACTTAATTTTGCTTTTAATATGCTTTATTATTTTAGTGTGTTCTTGAGTCCATGGTTTTGGATTCTTTTTAAGTCTTTCGTATAAAGGTTTACATATAATTCCTAAATCTTTGAAAAAGTCATGAATATAGTTTAGGCATCCTAAAAATCTTTGCAATTGTTTTTTATCTTTAATTTCATCTGGAAATTTATTTGAGAATTCTAGACTTCTATCTATAGGTTTTATAGTTCCTTGAACAATATTATGACCTAGAAATCTTATTTCTGTCTGAAATAAATTTATCTTAGTAGGTGATACAACTAATCCATTTTTATGAATGATGTTATAAAAAGCATTTAAATGTTTAAAATGTTGATCTATTGAGTTTGAAAATATTAATACATCATCTATATATACAATAGCATAATTTCCTAAAGGTATGATAATATCATTCATAATATTTTGAAATTCTGATGGAGCATTTTTTAATCCAAAGGGCATTACGTTCCATTCATAATGTCCAAAGGGTACATTAAAACCTGTCTTATATTTATCTTTTTCTGAAATTTGTATTTGCCAAAATCCTGATTTCATATCAAACTTTGAAAATATTTTTGCTTCATATACCTTTTTTAATAAGTCTCTTTTATTAGGTATTGGATATCTTATCCATTCTAATACTTTGTTTAAAGGTCTATAATTAATTACTAATCTAGGAGCACCTCTTTCAATTTCAGCACTATTTTGAACATAGAAAGCTGAACAAGACCAAGGGGATTTTGATGGTCTAATTAACTTCTTTTCTAATAGTTCTTGTATTTCTTTTTTACAATAATTTTCCAATTCTTGAGACATATGTATAGCTTTAGATTTTGTCGGAATATTCTTTTCATTAAATTCTTTAATATAGGGTAAACTAACAATATGTTGTTTTCTTTCCCAGAAAGCGTTTGGAATATTAGCACAAACGTTATTTTTGAATTTATTTTCTACTTCTTGAATTTTTTGTTTGATTGCTGTATCTTGTAATTGTTCTTTTATTCTTATATAATCTATTTCATTTATCAAGAAATGTTTTTGTTTTTCTTTTAAATTTAATGTATTTATTTGCCTTGTAATTATAGGTTGAGTGAATTCAAAACAAATATCTTTTCCTAAAACCTTTGTATTAATTCCCTTTTCGTTTATTAAAATAGGATATAACTGGCTTATAAATGGTGATCCTAATAGTAATTGGGACGTCAAATCTTTTGCTAAAATTAATTGTACTTTATAGCAGTAATTTTCTTTACAAATATGAACATTTGATAGTTTATACTTGACATTTAATCTAGCTCCATTTGCTCCAGATAATCTATATGATGTTTTCTCATAGTATTTTGTAGGTATTAAACCTTCTTGAATACAATTCATATCTGCACCACTATCAATCATAGCTACTAATGATATTCTAAATTCATTATTGACTATAATATTTAGCTTAGTATACCATCTTTGAGAACTTATTTGTTTTACAATATTAATTTTTCCTATATTTTCTTCTTTTTTATTTTCTTCAATTATTATAGATTTTCCTTTATCTAATTCTTTCATTTTTTCTTTAATCTCTTTAATTTCTTCTTTAATAATTTTTACTTCTGTTTGTAATTCTGTAATAGTAATAGGATTTTCTATTTCTTTATTTTCTTGAAATTTTTTATAAATATCTTTAAAATTATAAGGTGTTTCTTCTTTTTTATCTATAGATAAATTATATTTTTCTTTTAATTGTTTTAAATATACTTCTTTTATATCTTTTTCACTTATTCCTTCTATTAATTCTAATAATTCCTTATTATCTTTTGTTATAACATTTATTTCTCCATTAATTTCACAAATACAAGGACCAATACATTCACATTCATTATCTTCTGAACTAGAACTTGAAGAATTATTTAAACAATTTAAATCATCATTATCATAGTCAGTAATACTATCTTCACTTGAATCTTCATTGATAAGTATTTTATTTATTTGTTCTTTTAGTTCATCTGAAATATTTAATTCATTAATTTTCTTTTTAGTATCACAATTTTTTGAATAATGACCTTGTTTTCCGCATTTATAACAAATTATAACATCTTGTTTTTTAGTTTGAAAATTCTTATTTCCTTTATATTTCTTTTGATATTTGTTTTTATTTTTATAATATCTATCTTTATTATATGAGTTTTTGTAATTTTTCTTAATAAATTGTTTATAGGTTCTTCTTTTTGATTTTGTAGGAATTTTTATTGGTTCAAACCCATATTGTTGACAAAAGTTTCCTAATTCACTTTTACCTTGAATACCATCTTTTTTCATCTTTTCTCTTAATTTCATATCATTACATATAGTTAATCCTTCTTGATTTACATAATTTATTATTTGACCATAGGTTAATTCTTTATATGGGATGTTATTATTAAAATCTTTTTTAATTTTTTCTCTTATTCTTTCTGCAAATAATTTTGGTAATCCTGCAATAAATCGTTCCTTCCAATAAGCTTCTCTACAATCATCTCTACTCATTACTTTTGATAAAAATATATCTTTATACCATCTAAAATCTTGTAATTTTCTACATGTTAAATTTAATAATATTAAAGAATTTCTTTCTTGATAATCACTAGGACTTCCTACAAAATGTTTTATTATTGCAAATATTAAGGTATTAATCGAATCAGTTATCTCTGATTGAACTTGTACATTATTTTCAGTCTTAATAATAATCTTTTTAGAATTTTGAATATATTGTCTATCCTGATCAGTATAGTAGTTATCCCACCAACCTTTTAGTGTTCCTGTAAATCCTGATGTTATCATTTGAAAAATTTGTGGTTCATTATTTCCATTTGCCTTATAGGCATTAGCAGCCATAATCATTTCTTGCATTAAATTTAATATTTGAGTTTCAGTTTGTCCATCTATATTCCATTCGTATAAAGAGCTTCCTTCATATTTTGCTTGAACTAAAGTGTGTCTTTCTTCATATTGTAAATCTGGTGGTGTAGGTCTTGGATAGTAATTTCTTGTTTCTGGTCTTGTAGTATAAGTATTATTTTTTGAAAAATTATAGGCATTTTTTCCTTTAAGCTTATTTATAGTATCTTTTACATTAAATTCATTAAATTGATTTTCAAGTTCTTGAAAATTTTCATCTTCATCTCCTGAAATAGTATTTATATTAATATTATTTGTATTATCTTTTATGCTTAGCTTTGATAACTTTGATGAAATATCTTTTAGTATAGCATTATGTTTATTTAGATTAATAGGTATATCTATATTAGATGGTTTAAATATAGGTCTCTCAATTTTATAAGAAGTGGATTCTGTATTAATAGTAGATTTTTCTATATTATTTTCTTTGTTGACTTCTATTCTTTCTAATTGTTCTCCTATAGTATTTAATTTTTCATTCGTATAGTTATTTTGAAAAATAATTGTATTTATATTTTTACTTACATCATCATTAATTTTTGATAAAGGTTTTGCTATATATTCTGATTTATCTTTTATTATTTTAATATCTTCATGGGGAGGATGTATACTAGTGATTTCTTCATCTGAACTTATTATGGTGTATCTTTTAGTTATAGTTGTACTAGTTGAAATTATTGATTCTTCAAAGAATGGATTTTCAATTTTGTTTTTTACACAATATATAGAGATCCATGAGAAAAATGGCATATTTTCATCATTTTGTATCATATATAAATACCAATCAATTTTATGTATATATCTTTCTTGTTCATCGAATTTCATATAATACCATATTAAATTTTTATTATTATATTCATTGAACATTTCTTCTTCTAAAAATTTAATCATTTCTTTATCCATTTTTAACAAGTAGTTGCAGTAATGTGTCTAGTAAGTTTATCTCTATATGCTCTTTCTTCTTTTAATCCTTTTCTTAAGAAAGCAAGATGTTGATCATTGAAAGCATATCCTTTTCTTATTCTTTGTTCTATCCATCTTATTCTATTTTCACAATTTCTTAAAAAGATTATTTTGTAATTTTTTCTTACTTGTACTCTAGAATCAGTCATTTAATTCTGAGTAATTTTCCATATCCGATTTAGTTGGATTATATGTATTTGATTCACTTAGATTTTCTTCATATAAAGGTCTAGGAATACTATTTGAAAAATCGATTCCTCTTATTTTCATAGATTGACATCTTCTTAAATTTTCATCTCTAGTAATTCTAGAAGTACTACTTCCTATAGAATTTCTTGGTAATTCTTGATTAAAAGTAATATCTATTGATCCATCTGTATGTTCTATTATATTTGATGTTTGGTTTTCTATTTCAATAGGCTTTGGTGGATTAATATCTTGAAGATTCCATGTTAATGATTGAGTTATTTCATTCCATCTTAATCTTTTGGGTGTTTTAACTTTTGTATGCATAGTATTTGCTTCAAATATTATAGTTTCATTCTTAGGGGATATTATCTTTGATTTAGGTTCTATTGTTGTAGTCATTGTTTTATAATATATTCTATATATCACTACAGCAGCGTTTGTTCTTTCTTTAAATTCTAAATTTTTTGTTTTAATAGTTAAAGTTAAAGTATCTAATATATTTGGATCAAATAAACCAATTGTAAAATTAGGATAACAATTAAAATAAATAGGACCATTTGAAATATTAGATTCAGCCATAGCTAATAAAGAATTATTGAAATTCATATGTCTAGCATCTCTTAAAATTAATAATACAGGAGCATCAATTCCTAATCTAAACATGGGTTTTATTGCTACTTGTATTAATCCTATATGTAAAAACTTATAAAGTTTTCTATGTCTTTTTATAGCTTCTGCAGATAATAATTGCATATTTTGATATTCTCTATTTATAGGTATAGTTTGTTCATGAGTTTTAATAGAATAATCTTGTAAAAAATCAAAAGTACCTATTTTGTAAATAGTATTAATATTTTGTTTAGGGATATTCCAATCTAATAAATTATTTTCAATTTGAGAAATATTTAATTCAACTGAATTCATTTGAAAAGAGTCTATGTCTATATCTTGTTCATGCTCTGAAGCATTAGAACTATGATTCCGTTTATTTAAGAATTTAGATAATTGATTCATTAAAAAGTTTTAATTAAAAACGTTTAACTAAAAAGATATAATATAATTTAGAGATTAGGTTTGTAATCCGGGAACACCCCCATACCACGTGGTCCGGCCACCCTTTTTAACTCAAAACTTAGGGCTTTACGCTAATCCAACCGTCGGTCGACAGGGCTTACCAACGCAATACTTACCCAACCCATAAGATTATATTATCCTTTTAATTTTTTTTTATTTTTTATTTTTTTTTTAAACTTTATTAATGATTCAACAATCTAAAATTTAACAGAAACATGGCTCTGATACCATTAAGAGAGGAATGAGAGATACAGACATGAACATAGATATATTAGATAGCAAGCATTATTACTAGATTAATCAACATAATAAAACTTTAAAATATACCTTGATTTATTGATTGAAAATCTTGATTACAAATGATTTGCTTACAATCGGGAGGAGCTACAATAATTTGAAAATCTAAATTTTTTGAACATAGAGTAGTTGATAATAGAAGTTTTTGTTTTGGAGATTTTTTCATACATAAATGAAAGTGTGAAAATTGATCGATGCCTTCAGTCTTCAATCTCTAATCCTTTTATAGAGGAGTTAGAGTCTTCTAGGAGTCTTTATCTTTAAAAATATCTGCCTTTGATCATAATTTCTTCTGCATTATTGTCTTCCACTAAAGTCATTGTCTTCTTTTTTGAGTTGTCTTCTTTTGAAAATAATAGAGAGTGGTCTTCATGATTGAAACTTTCCACGTATTCTTTGCATAATTAGGTCTTTCCATTGTCGTCTTTTTCTTCTTTATTGAAAATGTCTAAAGTATGGAATCTACTTTTGACAAAATTGGCTTCTTTAAATTGTATCCGTTCTTTTTGCAAAATTATTATTATTAGTCTTTATTTTGGAAAATAATTTATTATTATTATTATTACATTAAATCATATGGATCTTGAGAATCTTGAAATATTTCTGTATCTGGTGATGACTTCCTGGAGGGTGATGGAGAATGCCGAACTTCATTTAAAATTTTTAACAATTCTTCTTGAGAACTGCAGGCTTTAATCCTTTGAATATATTCTTGATCTTCCTTGTGAGTCTTGGAGTCTATGGCTGGAGTCTTCTCATATTGGACAGTTAATTCTTTATAATATTTGTTGACTGCTTGAACATTTGCCTTTTCGATGGAGAATTTATTCCACCATTTGAATCTATATTGTCTATGAAGTAGAGGTGGAGAGAGTTCTGTAGATTTTTCTTCCTCAAAGACATAGGTCCATGATGAAATCCATGGAATTCTAAATATACTCATGAATTGTAAGGTGTATTCGAAAATAGGTGTTCCATCTTGTTGAAAATAGTTTGTAAATTTTGAAAATGCCTCTGATATATCTTTAGGAAAAGCTTCAGGTCTTATCCCCATATATTTGAACCATTTAATAAACCAAGTGGGGTAGACGTTTGGAAAATTATCATCAAATTGAAAAAACCAAGAATGATCATAATTTCTTAATAAAAAAGTTTTATTCCAAGCTTCTTGATAATCATAATAATTATATTGAGGATATGAAGGAAAATTTGAAAGAGTTTTTGAAATATAAGGTTTTGATTTCCAATCTTCTAAAGTAAGGACGCTAAAAATTTTTACTTGACTATATGCTATCTTAGAAGGGTCGCCTTTATTAAAATTATGTCGAATTTCTACCGATTCTGAGTCAACAAGGATGGCTTGATAATATTCTCTTGTTTTGTATTCATCATTATAAAAATGACATCCTTTGGGATATATAAAATCTATTAGAGTAAAAAAGTTTTTCTGAACCTTTTCAACTTCAATTGGTTCTAAAATTTTTATGATCTTAGTATTGGGGTTTGTATGATAAGGAAGGGTAGCTGGAGAAATAGATGATGAGGTTGATGAAAAGGGGCTTTGAACAATAGGTTTTGCTTCTAAATTTTTGATAATTGAAGAAAATGGTGGTCTGGGTCTTGGACCTGGGGTTAATGGAGCAAATCTGTTTTGTAACATGGGAAGTGGTGGAAATTGAGATGTATTGGGAGATTTTGAGAATTGAGAACTTGATAATTGAGAACTTGAGAATTTGTTTTTTACTAAAACAAGCTTTTTTGAAGAATCTGAGCTCATATTCCCTGTAAAAATTCTCTTGATAAAAAATCTGGAAGAGAATTATTTTCTCCTTTTATAAATTCAATTTGAAAATCAAAGTTGCTTAATAATGCTTGCCATCTTGC
>JANDBE010113293.1:0-10955 GCA_024320915.1 Erigeron philadelphicus
TTGTGTTTTTAAATAAAAATTTAGTATATGGCTCGGGTCATTAAGATCAAGGTCACACTTTCTAGGTTATGTCATTATGTGGGTTGACATTCAATTGTGTGTTGTGTATTACTTTTTTCAAGAAGAGTAAACATGCATTATAGATTTCTACAAACTAGTACGATGTGAGGATTGAGATTAGGCCACGAACACAAAGGTTTCACCATGGCAAGTAGGATGTAACTCATCGCATTCCGATCCAATAACAAGAGTAGCCCAACTCCGTTTGCACTTCGAACTCATTATGTAATGTGTTTAATCTGCTTTGGACCATACAGCCGTACCCTGCAAGGATCATATTGGGTGTGTTCAAGTGACAAAGGCTATATTTTTAGTAGGTGTGTGGATTCAGGCTTCAATGTTTCAATACTGAGTCAATGGTTATAAACGTATTCAAGCTAGCTAAGTAAGTTTCATAAAAAAAAATTAAATACAATTTTAATATTACTTTACTTTTGGATAAATCACATAAGAATATATTTATATCCTTTAATCTTTACAGGTTTTTTAAACTTTTTAATTTCTGCCATTAAAGTTTTTTCTTTTTTATTTTATTTTATTGGGAATTGATACTAACAACCCTTAAGGCTGTCTACAAGAGCCATTTTAATTTTTTGTTTTAATTTAAATAATTAAATATTCTTATCCTATAAATTAAATACTCACGTTTTCAAAAGAGGTCAAACAAATTCCATTTTTTAAGCCAAATATTAACAGCTCATTTTATAATTTACAAAACAACACTCACATTGTTCTACCTACTCGTATTATATCTGTTCTTTCAACGTGTCATACTGAAAAATATATCCCAACTAAAAATTGTTTCAAATGGTTTGAACGTATTACAATGATTATTAATTAGTACAACATGAATTATATATTGGAATTTAATAAGGGTACCTAATGTTAACAGATAGATTTTCATTACTTGAATGAAGTACGAGGGTTTAAAAGCCCGTGCTACGCACGTCGTATTTTAAATATATTATTTTCATGTATTTTGTTGATGCTATTTTAAATAGGTAATGATAGTTAGTCTGAATAAGAGCTGTTTTATTTAGCAATTCAAAAGCTCTAAGAGATTACTTCTTATGCAAAGAGCCTAACTGCATCGATAAAATTAAATAATTATTTTCAAAAGCAATCTAAAATTTTAGAAAAAAGGAGACAAATAGTGGTGCCAACTTATCTATATATGCTTTGGTTCATGTTATCTACTACAATTACTGAATTTTTGCTTACTCTATTATTTGAAGATAGTTCTTGGAATGATACAAGCTTGCAACTCAAAATAATGACATCAAGTCAATCTAGATAGTTTGTGTAAAGTTGTAAACCCGTCTCTCCATTAACTTTTTCCATCATAATATAGAGCAAGCCTTTTCACCAGCTTTCTTCTTATTCTTTGACTTTGGAGGAGCGATGCCAACTTTAATTGCAACATCAAAACCTCCCTTAACATTCTCAAAAAAAATAACACACACATTAGCATAAAGAACTCATAAATTTCTATCGAGAGAGAATCTATGAAAACTTATACATGCCTCCTGTGTTTTTGAACTACATTCGATGTACTTGGGTGCTCCAATTCTCTTCTTTAGCTCCTCTCCCTAACAAATTTAAAGATGTAGTCTGGGTTAAAAAAAATGCAAACTATGGGGTCAGGCCCTTCTAAAGAAGCATCATATATAATTAATTGACCTGTAAAAATTCACCGATACATACACAATTTAATAGTCACACAAAAACATCCGAACCACACTAAACATAGAGTGCAAGCTCTCCAAAATCCAGAAGCATGATATAAACCAATTATGCACATGATTGCATGAGTAAAAAGGAAAATAAAGATGAAGAATCCATCATTCATTTAAGAGTTTCATTATGTGTTTGTGGAAAAAAAAATAACAATCTAATCTCAATTAAATGATCACCACAACCCATATAACCACACAAACCAAATATTTACACTTTCTATTCAAGTGTATATCACCAACTATTGGTTGAATGTTCTACTACAATATCTCAATATGATATACAGAATTAATAATAACTCAAATCTGGAATGGAATAAAAGTAACAATTAAACATTAAATAGATGAAATACGACACAACCTAAGTTCTTAGTAGATGAATAATACGTTCTCGGAAGGTACAACATACAACAATAATGTAAATCCACCATACATTTAACGAAGTATAAGCAAGTCCATGTTTGTCAACAACCAAAAAGATGTAATAAGTTTGAGACATGAATCACAAGTTGTTAACAACCCAAAAATCTATTTCAAGGATATACTGACCTCAGATCTATTTGGTAGTCTCGTGGCATCAAATAAGTTGGAACATTTGTTTCGGTTAAAGTAACTGGCTGCAATAATCGTTGCAACCCAATAATAGCAAAGCACATGTATTATTTATTCGTCTATGAGACAACCAGTTATTTAGATATATAATAAGTTTTAGTATGTGCAAGGATGCAATAGGCAACTATATAAAAAGAAGCACTAAAAAGCGTAAAGTCACATGTTGAAGGGAAAGTTGCCTTTTTTGGGGGTCGTCGTTCTTGAACCAGAGAGGCTCTAAGTATCAGAAGTTCAAAACTATAGTGAATTATAGTGGCAATACACATATTTCCCAAAAGTACTTATTATACGGGAAGACATGAAAAATTTGAATAAAGATTTTAATGGGTTTAGATCTAACCTGGTAATTTTCTTTTCCAAGATCTGCATTGTTGATCAAGGGTACAATGAAGTGCTAATCGTTGTATTTCTCTTGTCGATGTATCTCCTACGTGATATTACAGTTGTACTTCAGATGTCGATCGACATCAAACACAGACTGGTCGTTTTCAAGTGTTGCTTTCAATCCTGAAGCCAAAGCATCAGAGTTTAAACCCGTGTCTGCCAGCTTTTATTTCACCTCCTCAATCCAACCCAGATACAAACTGTAATTAGTAACCGCCTATCAACCTTCTGCACAACTTTCTTAAACAAATGTATGTACCATCCCACCCTTATAATCTTAGTAACCATTGTAAAGAGCAGCATGATATCCGACAGCGGCTCAGATCCATTATGTCATTGATTGACGGTGAGTTTGATATTTACCTAGAAGTTTGCTAACCAAAGCAGAGGCTTAACTTGATACTCTGGTCTAAAAACGATGAGTAGTACATATTAGTTCGCGAGCATGTACTAAATGTGCATTAACTACGTTTGACAAAAATGTATTGAGTACCTTTGAATTTGTAATGCTTATGAACTTCCAAATCAACATTAATGCCCAAACCTTGATGGAATACAAACTGTAAACAGAAATTACCAATATTCATATGAACTTGATAAACTATTAACTTAAATCCAAGTAAATACATAAATGAAAGATGACATTAATTAATTAATACTTCAAGCGTTAAAGAGCATTACTTTCTGATGCATTTATATTTATAAATTGTGAGTCAACATACAAAAAAAATATTTTTCCAAAGAACATATCAGTTACTTGAACCTCTATAACTCTCATCGACCATGTGAAGGACAGGGGTCCTCTCCTCATCTGACTCGAACCTGTAAATAGGAATAAACGTAACACCATGCCAATATAGTATTAACTCAAACGAACAAATATCATTTAACATTTCCATTGAAGATCTACAAAAGAACATGTTTGAAGGAAATGGATACTTATACTTTCTAGAAAGAACCCTGACCACAAACAAAAGCTCCATAGACTTGATGGTCTTGCAAATGATGTGTGACCCGCTACAAAAGACTTGGCCATTGCTCAGGATAATCGGCATGTATAATTGTCTAGAGACATATTCCCAGTTGTATTCTGTAAATGTAAAGAGAATAAACGAAATCAAAAAGCCAAAGACAAAATAAGTAAAAAATAACTATCAGAACCTTGGCAATAGAGGAACTTAATTGTGCTTGTACCCAATTATGAGTATTCTGGTAGTTGTACCCAATAAGCCTAAGTTAGGTGGTGGGTTCAACCCATACCTATGAAAAACTGGAGCAATACTGAAATGATAAACCAAAAAGAGCAGTTATGTACTTTCTGGGGTCCTATATTAGATACCTACTATGTTAAATACCTATTTTCCCATGACCGATATCAACGGTGCAACCGAAATGCATCCTGTTGCATAAAGTGATAACACTGATTGCTCAGAAGCATAAAAGATTGATACATTAAACGTTTCAAACATCAACACAGCCTGTAAGAGAAACAAATCTTGACAAAGAAAAAGAAACAGATCGTGAGCAAAGTTCATCCATTTTATCAAAACCTAATCAAGTATGCTTTCTATACTTCATTTTCTTGTTTCTCTTTTACTTTTGGAAGGAAAAAATCACTCAAAATACTACGCTGTACTCATCATTTGATAAAGTAAAAACACAAAAACCTTCTCTCATTCATCTCTTTTAAATCGGATTCAACAGGGAAGAAATCGCTCAAACCTTCCTTTAATTCAACTTTTAATTACATTAGTTTATCTACTTTTTTTTTTTATTATTTCATCATCAAAGGGATTTACATCTAGTACCTTGTACACGACTACCCACTAACGGTCCAAGTATACATATCTAGCGTGATCAACAATTGACATATACCACCAAGCCCGAGATATAAGGTATTGGCTTTTGGAGTAAATTTCTTTGTAGCAACCAAATTGTCGGGTCTTTTTTGCACTCCACAAGCTTTAATCTTGACCCACCTTATTTGTTCCAACTATACAAAATTGCTATATCATAAAGCTAAAACTCTTTGCAAAACGAAGTTCCTTTCAACCAGGGCCTATATTAGTTCCATAAAGAAATAAGATTATCTAAGCAAGAATCCTACAAACATTTAACATTTCCAGCAAAGAACCAGCGTAGTGGCATCCTTGGCAATCACCTGTAGCATAAGCGGGTCGAGTATCTTCCGATACTTCGACCATTGATCCACCTTGACCTTTACTGATACCGGTCATATCTAACGCCAACGACTCGTCTCCCACTCATGCATTAAAGGAAGCATGGAAACAATTTCAAGAGGTTAGCAAGAGCCCAATAGATAGGCATTTCTAAAACGCCACTGGTAACTGTTTATGGTATTGCAAATACCTTATGCCAATTTCAAGTGGTTAGCAAAAGCTCAATAGAACTCCGTCTCCCATGTTTCATAATGTACCCCAGTATTCTTCACAATAAATAAAAACATCATGGTTTAGAGTTGATCATAGAGATGAATTAGCAAAGAGAAGGGAAAACATACTAACCGACACTCCCATGGTAACGACATTTTATTGTTCCATGATCCATATTGAGTTTTCTTTATAAGTGATTTCTAATTTCCACAACCTTCTTAGTCAAGTATATAAGAGGTTTTATGTGCTCTAAGTAATCTTCGGTTTGACCCATCCCTCTGCCAAACCGTCAAAGTTCCACTTTACCTTTGTGTTAAAAATTGCCCAACTTTTAATTTAATTTACAAAGTAATTTATAATATGATCAGATACGTTTCTATCTTAACTTGTTACCTCACATGCATACGTTGAAGTCTGCAAAACAATATTTACCAAAAACTTTCATTCAAACGAAATCTTACGGTCGATGGCCTAAATCCTCCAAGTGTTTTAAATATAGCGAGTTTCCCAAATGGAACTCCTGTACCATGTACAAAGCATTGATTAAACATAGTTCCAGACTAAAGATGGCTAACCTAGATTACCCGGCAGTCTGGCACCCAAGATCTCCCTGGCCAAAGATACGCTCATCATTTGTCACCACAGTTATATATGTACTCCTCTCTGGCAGTTCTTAAGTACCTCAAAAACATTACTCCTATAAAATTCAAGTTATAGGTTATCAGCAGGTAAAAATTATATGGATTAATCTTATATGGGCAAAATTAATCTTATTCTCTTTCAAACTTATTTAGATTGATCTAGTTTGAGTTACATAACTCCTAACTTATTCTAGTATTCCATATTTTGAATTATCGGTTTGTTTCTAAACTTGAATTAGCGGTATAATTGCATTAGTCATTTATCGAACTTTGTACAGTGGTTTCATCGATTTAGACAGTTTAACAAATTTACTTTATAGGCGAAACTGCAAAATCCTTAAGATATAGCATTGATAGGCTTACAGTAAACAATAGATCATAAAAAAGATTTTTACGGTTTATCTGTCCAATAAGATAAGATTACTAAAAATGCCACATATAAGCAGCTTATAAAACAAATTGGGTATGAAGTCCTGACTGGGAGCCAAAGAGCCAGAAGCAAATATCCTTTCCACCTACCAAGAGTTCAATCATATCAAGATGATCAAGTCCTTGCTAGTGAATGATTGGTAGAGTTATAACCACCTGTAAGAAAAAATATCAACTTTCTAATGAAACGTGGGCATCGGAAATCTGCCCCATCATTATATTTATCACAATCCATTTCATCAGGATATCAAACATGTATGCAAGTGTATGTATCATCTTGGTACTTGTTTCGATCACAAAAAACATATGTTGACTCAATACCCCACGACCCCTTTATT
Organism: Erigeron philadelphicus; assembly: GCA_024320915.1. Classification (NCBI taxonomy): domain Eukaryota; kingdom Viridiplantae; phylum Streptophyta; class Magnoliopsida; order Asterales; family Asteraceae; genus Erigeron; species Erigeron philadelphicus. The sequence goes on from JANDBE010113293.1 coordinate 6,591, forward strand.
TGCCTGGTTATCCCAAGAATATCCAAAACGCCTTATTTACCTGGTTATGTTCAAGAATCACAGCAATAAATTTTTGATTGAATTACCAGTTAGCTGGACATTGAGCTGAACTGTATGAGCACGTTTAAGACCGATGGATCATGTTTTGAAAAATTTACGAAGAATTAAATTTTATTTGTTGTGTGTACATGGATCTTTTCAGTTCTTTGTGCATCACCAAATCAGTGCGTTGATCGGAGGGTGCGTGACCTTGGTAATAAAAAATAGTTTACTTGATTCCAACTGAACTTGGGTTATAGTTATCACTCTGGTGCTTTCCTGTTGCTTTCCTGTTGGTTTCCAGTACCCATTCATAGACCCCCTGTTAATAATTCAATTTTTAGAAAGGGAATGATATAACCAACTAATACTCAAACCAAAATAATAATCCGTACACAAAAATGCATAAAATTAATGTCCTAATTGGTGACACGCATGCCAAATGGGCAGAAAGGTCGAGTAAGTACCTTATCCTTGAAACCTCTTGAAAGCATTTCATCACCTTCATTGTCATTGTAGATGCTGACGCACAACTCTAACAGGGTTACCTTTTTTTTTCTTCCAACCAGCCGTATAACCCTTCTTCTTCTGATTACTTATATCTTTTTTTTTTCTTCCGTGTATAAACCTATCCCCACTCCATCAGGATACATACAAATCAAATATACATATTCAAGAATTGTCAAACAAATAAAACCGTTTCTACATGAATTAAAGTTATTAAACTTTTCCATGTTAGGATCAGTTTCTTATAATCTGATGTAATCACATGTGAGCTCCTACAACTTGCTACTTCCTTAATGTATTGTTGCCTGACTTCTATAAAGCATTTATGACAACTTACTAACCTTAATCCATGGTTTTTTTTGTCTTCTTTCTCTATAAACAATGCACTCTTCCATCTACGAATCCATGGCCTGTAATTGACACATTAGTACAATATAGCTACTAAAAAGTCCAAAAATACTCATTGAGTCATTTCATCAAACACCTACCGTGTAACCTCAAAAGAATCCCATAAGAAAACCATTACAGAAAAAAAAGGTGCCAATTTTAAATACCCAAATCATAAAAAGAGAGATGAAATAAATGGAAAAAAAAGATAAATTAAATGTACATGTTAAAAACATCAGTTGATTTTCTCTATTAAAAGGATTGGGAGGGAGGGATTTGGATAACCGGTGGTTGATAATGAATTAAATAAGGATAATAATACACAATATTTGATGGTGATCAAAATTAGAATGGAACTTACCTTAAACTGATGAGGATGGTGGAAAACTGGAAAAACAATTTAAGCTTTTAAAAGATTTCTTCTTGGATAAAGGAATCCCTGGGTAGTTCAAAACCAAAAATCCTATCAAATACTTTAATAAACAAACTCATTAAACAATAAGGTTATAGTAAAAGATTAATAATACAATAGCAAATGGTTTTATAATGGTGGATGTAGGGGCCAGAGATGGTGCTGGTTTGGTTGAATGCACAGGGAGGTGGGATGGTGATAGAGATGAAAGAAGGTTCTTAATTCTAAAACTGTGAATTAAATCAAACCGTAACCGAGAATGCAAAGAATCACAAATTCACAACTAAAGAAACATTCATGGCATAAATAAATGATGGTGAATGAAAGAGATTGAAATCAATAAATACTTTACTTACACTAAAACTGTCATGACGATTGAAGGATGAATGAACGGTCAACCAGAAAACGAAGAATCCGTCATTAAATAATCGATTCATTCAATACATTTATATACATCAAAATCAAAATTGATCAATAAAATTTTCATTCATTGTTATATATTTATGCCATTAATTAAATCAAAATATATTTTGATATCTCACTAAGTAAATGTAGTAAAATTAATTATTAATAAAAATTAAAACATGTATTGAAATTAACAATCAAATTGAAATAACCACCAAGTAAATTAATTAAAACCCTAATCAATTCTTAATTTCTAGCATTAATTTACGTTTTACAACTTTTATATATAATATAAGATTATTTATTTATACATTATTGTATATTATTATTATTATCATTATATTTTATCATTATATAGAACACATCCGAAGGAATCAAAACAAGAAAGCAGACACTGTGAGAAAGTTAGCTTCGCTCACGTTTGGAAATCTGGGAAAACTGGTGGAAGTATTGAAAGCAAGATCAATCGAAGAAAAACAAGTCTCTGATCTTGTGGAAAAAGAGTTGAAGGAAAAAACTGGATGACTCCCATCTATGAGTTTCTGGTTAGTGGGATACTCCCAGCAGACAAGGACGAAGCCCGAAAGATAAGGATCAAAGCTCCACGGTACAAGATCCAAGATAAAAAGGTGTACAAAAAGGGTTCGTCACGCCATGGCTCCGATGTGTAGGGCCCAAACAAGCAGAAATGATCATCCGGGAAATACACGAAGGAATCTGCGGAGCACTTTCCAGACCATGGTCCGTCGCCACGAAGGTCATGAGGCTAGAATATTTCTGGCCAACTACGCATCAAGATTCAACAGCGTTATTGAAAAATTGCGAATCATGCCAGATACGTGCCAATGTCCCGAGGCAACCCAAAAATGATATGACCTCAGTAATCTCGGCATGAACCTTCATACAGTGGGGGATTGACCTCGAGGGACCACTCCCCGAAGCTCAGAACAAGAAGAGGTTCCTGGTAGTAGTTTCACTAAGTGGGTAGAAGCAAAACCACTGGCTACGACAAACGGAGATCAAATGAAAAAGTTCGTGTGCGAACACATCATATGTCGGTTTGGAATACCACATCTCCGATAATGGGCCACAATTCGCTAAAAGTATCTTCCCCGAATTTCGCAAGCAATTACAAATAAAGAAATCCTTCATGTCCGTATACCACCCCCTAGGAAATGGACAGGTAGAGGTCACCAACAGGGAGATAGTCAAAGGAATAGAAAAACGACTTGGGCGAAGCCACAAAGGCTGGATAGACGAACTACCTCGGGTCCTCTGGTCTAACAGAACAACCCCGAAACAAAGCAACGTGGAAACTCCGTTTAGTTTAGTGTTTGGGACAGAGGCTGTAGCACCGACAGAATTTCAAGTCTCCACTCATAGGATGCTGAACACCGAAGGAAATTGGGAGGAATTAAGAATACTATAATAAGAGAAGCTGCCATCAGATTTGGATTTACTAGAGGAACGAAGAGAAATTGCAGCCATCAGAGAAGCTGCATTCAAAAAGAAAATTGAAGGATACTATAATAAAAGAGTGGATCCAATAATGTTCAAAACCGGAGACTACGTGCTACGGCTGAGCAATGCAAGCAAAAAGGAGTATACGGGAAAACTGGGACCAACGTGGGAAGACCCATACAGAGTACGAACAACATTCAGGATCAAAGCATATAAACTGGATACACCCGAAGGGGCTCCGGTCGATAGGACCAGGAATAGCTCGAACTTGCAAAAACTCTATTGTTAAGTTGATTTCCTTTTAAATCTATAAAGTAGTTAATAAAGAAACCCTTGTAAGAAACTTTGTCCTACATATATTAGGCTATGTACCTTAATTATCCAAAATAAGCAAAAAGTCCCACAGGGACAATGCAAATAAATACTTATCTAATATAAAGCAAAAAGTCTCAGAGGGATAATGCGCAAGGCTAAGTGTCTTGATGGAGGGTCGCTACCTCTATAAACAAAGGGAACAAGCTAACAGGGACGCCTGAACAAGCCAACCCAATATGTGCAAGCACATAAACATAAAACATGGGATACATTAGCATAAGTCTAATACACAAGTTCCATAATATAAAATCTACAATTAATTAAACCGGGGCTTCACAACCAAGAAATCATATGCCCCAGTATTACGAAGATGTGTAATATCATGAATATAATTGCTATGATAACTTGCCAGTTTTAAGATAGCTTGGTCAAACATTTCCTTCGCCTTCATGTACTTAGGAGCGTGTTGAGAGTGGGTTGCAGATTATTAATACCCCTTTCTTCTTGGATGTAATCTATATATATTAAAAAGTTAAAGCATGGTTGTAAAATTTTTTGCCGCATCCTTGGGTTTTTAATGGGAGATAATTAATACCAAACATAACATATTAATTTCGTAATGCATCTTTGGTGTTTTAATGGTAAGTAATTAATAGATATAATTAAGTGACGCTTTAATGGTATCTAATTAATAGATATAATTAGGTTTCTATAAGATAATTAATATCAATATCAATCAATATATATATCATTTATTATGGGGTATTTTTTTTCGAACATTCAGTCGGTACACGACATCACGGAAACCTCACCGTATAATGGTGAAGCCTTGCACGTAC
>JANDBE010118181.1:0-10885 GCA_024320915.1 Erigeron philadelphicus
TTCTCTAGGTAGCCGTTGAAGGACTATAAGTGTAAATGATTTTGAATTTTTGGCCGTTTGAGGGACTGAAAGTGTAAATATTTTGAATTTAAACGTTAAAAGGACTAATGGTGTAAATATTTTAAATTTAGAACGTTGGAGGAGCGTTTTTGTAGTCTATAAATACTGGGACATTATACAAGGTTTCAGAGCAAAACTCAAACTTCTTTATATCTGAAATGGCTTCTTCATCAAATGCCCCTAACCGAAAACCACCAATGACTGTCGATCAAGTGAATGACAGTATCATGGCCGACATCCTCGACAACCGAATGTTCAAAGATGATCTTGTTGCAGTAGGTCGAAAACTAAAGGCGAAGAGGAAATGGTGTCAAGAACAAATCGATTATATACAAACCGGACATTGTACTGATCTTGAGTGTCAGTACTTTACTTATTTGCAAGGTAAGATCAACAAGATTGAAAGTGCTATGGAGGAACTTGCTGATGCGGTCGTCAACTTGAACCATTTGATCATAACTGCCGAAGCAGTTTACGAACAAAAAAAATGAGTGTTTAGTATGTTGTAATATTAAGTAATTTTATTTATGTTGTAATGTACTCTTTTAAATAATAAAATGTTATTTTAAGAATTTATATGAAGTGTGTGTTGTGTTTTTGGAAGTTTAAATGGGTAAAATATATAAGAAAATAAAAAAAATAAAGAACTTTCATATACTTGTCACTTCTGGCCCCTGGCTTCCTCTTTCTTCCCCTCCTAGTCCTCCAACGGTCAAAAGAACTTTCACCAACTTGTCACTTCTGGCCCCTTTCTTCTCCAACTCTCGGCGAGCTCCCATCTCGCCCGACCCAGCTCGCGCTCAACTCGCCGAACTTGCAGCCGAAGCTCTCCAGCCCTCTCGCAACTCGCCCCCATCTCCCTCAACCCTCTCCTTCGGCTCCCTCCCCCCTTAGAAACTATTGCATTCTATCCTACCTGCCACTAGTACAAAATCACAAAAGCTCATTGTTCAAAGGGAGTGTACCGTGTACGTACCTTGTGATGGTAAACAGAAATTAATAAAAGTGCAACATATAATTGCACTATAATCCTAAAATTGGATAAATGATTTTAGGATCAATAAGACCTCTCCCAACAGAGAGTCACCACTGTGTCACGGAAGTGTCACCATCGTGAAAGGGTCACGGATGTATCACGGGAAATCATGTTGTCGCGGTGAACATGCAATGACGAAGAAACTTGCTTTTTTAATATTATTTTATATATATTTCAGTAAATGTTATTCATTTCTTTTTGTAACATATATGTTTATTTTTATACTATGATAATGTTTTAGCTTTGTACATTTCAAGGCATAAATTGAAAGTTTGTATTATTGGCATATATATCTCATACGTGTACACTGTTGTTGGCTTATCCAAGTAATCTCCCGCAACATTCGTGGAATGAAAGGATTACAACACAACAACGTATAGACGCAGAATTACGCGATAAAAGAGTGAACCATAGATTTCTCATTGCTGTAGTTGTACACATTTAGAACCTCCCAGCAAAATACCGTTAATGTTAATGTAATTTCTTTTATTTAAGTATTGTTTTTATAACTATATGCAATGTTTTTTTAGTGTAGTTTTTTTTAATTAACGTATAATATTTTTTTGACAAATATAATGTTGTTTATTTGTTAATGAATTGTTTTTTATAAAATGTGTAATTTATATTTGTATGCTTTATTTAATTGAAAATAATAAAAATATTTAGGGAGAAGTAACGAAGAAGTGAATGTGAGATATTGTTGGCAAGAGTGTGTCATGAAATTGAGATGTAAGAAATAGGTAATGTGGCGACGAGGAATAAAAGATAGCAATTGATATAGATCAATAGTAACCGTCACTATGTGACTATACGAATTCACATATGAAGGCTGCAAATCACATGTTTAATTCTTGCGAAGTTGTATAAAATTTTATCTTATGATTCATATATAAAAATAGTGAGTCACCGGACATGAGTTTTTAGTTGGTGCGCTTTGGATATTAAGATATTTTAACCACAAAAGCTTTTGGCTTTATCCATTAAGCCACAACATGCACTTCTACACTCTAATATCTTTTGTCGCAGATTAAAATACCTAATGCTCTGATACAAGTTGATTGGGAATTTAGGGCCCAATAAGCAAAAAGTACATAATCGTGTAACAACGATCAAATTCAAGACAATAAACGAGGATTGAACGTGAAATAATTAATGATCACATGAAAAAAGTTCAACACAATCAATTAGCATGTCATGTCGTTGATAACTAGTTCAACTGGTCAAAGACACTTTCAGGTTTTACCAAAGGTCTTGAGTTCGATCTTTAGGGATGACAAGTCTTGGAGTTTTTTTCTCCGGATACTTGTAACGGCCTATAGTCAACATCTCGTTATCTAGGTTACGTGCAAGGTTTCACCATTATACGGTGAAGTTTCTGTGATGTCGTGTACCAACTGAATGTTCGAAAGTTCGAAAGAAGAAAAAAAAAATGATTATGTCTAATTACTCATATCAAATGACTAATATGATCCAAGGGTGAAACTGAAAAAGATATATTTATGGATTTTCAAAGTTTTTTTTGCTTATTGTTGGAATGTCTTTTGCCTTGTCATCTTAGGACACTATTCCGCAAGCAGGTTGTTTCTTGTAGACCCACCTTATGATTTTCGTTGATATGGTACGCTCCTGTAAGGATTATTTGAAGCCCTGTTACGTAAGTATATATCTAAAGTCCCTTCTAATATGGTTTAGTCAAGGTCAGTTGGAAAGTCCTTTCATGTATCTAGCATAGCTTTCGCAAGGAGTAAAATTGGCCTCCAAAAAAACCCTATCATCTCCGAAGCTGCGAGGCACGTTCGTAGCGTTGTTTTTTTACAATTTTTTTAGCTGATCGAGCACATATTACGATTGTTTATTCTTTACTCACAACACTAAATTTAGGAATTAATCATATGGGTCGTTTAAAACTTATAATTTAAGAGATTCTAATGGGAAAAATTAGATTTTTTCAATGTTAATCTGATCGATATATATTACATGAAATTCTTTTCCACATATACATATGGATGCAAATTAATCTTACGTGAAGAAAAATAATTCTTATATATGCAATATATAAATAGACACATTGCCTTTACATAATTTTGACTTAACCAATCAGTATCACCTTTATGGCCATATGGAGAAGGGACAAATAACCAGCTAAGACCGTTTTGGTATCATCGTATTCCTAATTCCTCACGTTTACTTCATTCTTTTTTTATCCCAATTTAATTAAACTCACGTTTTCGTCGAGGCACATACCTATATATACTAAATTTTATACCGTGTCAAATACACAAATTTACCACATTATCGATATAAGAATTTACATATAAAACAAAAAACTATTTGTACATTAAATATAAAAAATATATATATAAAAGAATTAAGTTATTCAAATGTAAATACTGAATGTTAAATTATATCAAGGCTGAATAGTGTAGCAGGGTCTTTTATAAGCAATATCTTAATTTTAATTACACATTTTACAAAGTTCACATTGATGTGTTGCAAAAAAGTAATGCTATATCTTAACCTTGATTGCACAATTGACTGAGTTTCCATTGTGTATTGCAAAAAAGTAATTTTATTTTAGTTAGACATGATTGTTAAGAACAACTAGCAAGGTACCCGCGCTATGCGGCGGTGTTCGTAGCGACGACGGTGTTGGTGGGGACGACTGTTGGTGGTAGGGGCAGCTAGAGGTGCACAAAAAAACCGATTAACCGAACCGATTCGAAGGTTAATCTATAACCGTAACCGGTTAGTAACCGATTTCGTAATAATCGATTATAGGTTAGGAATAATCGACAGTTATGAATCGATTCCCCATTCTGAAAACATTAATCGATCCAAACCGGTTAACCGGTAATCGGTTATTTTTTTTAATAAAAAACCGATTAACCGGTTATGCTTAAATATATACCACGGCCAAAATAAAAAAAAACCCCCAATCGGCCAGCCAATCGATATTATACCCAATTACGAATTACCCATCAATAATTCAATATTATACAAACCCATCAATACCCACATTCCCCCACACACACCACGGCCGATTATACAAACCCTAAATAAAAACCTAATCAATATCCCAAATTCCCAATCAATCTGCCAATCGATCGAAAAAAAACCCTAAATAAAAACCCAATCAATATCCCTAATCAATATCCCAATCAATCGGCCGAATACAAACCCTAAATAAAAACCCAATCAATATCCCTTTAAACCAACCCAATCAATCGGCTGCTTATCAAGTCACTAATTTTACAATACACATGGCTAGTGCTCACGATTCTAGTGATGTTGGTGTTTCCACAAGTGAATTAACTGTGGTGAATATCCTAGCAACCACAAGGAAACAAGAAACATGGGTAAATTTTGATTTATGCGAGATGTCAAATGGAAAGAAGAAGGCCAGATGCAAACATTGTAAAACTTTTTTGGCTGCAGGTGCCAATTCGACTTTAAATTCCCATATTAATGACCATTGCAAGGTATTGAAAGGCACTGCAAAAGCCGGTCAATCACAAATGTCGAAAGAGGGGGGTATTTTTACTTACAGTGGGGAAAAGGTTCGTAAGAGGATGGCTGAATTTGTTATTCAACAGGGTTTGCCATTCAATCACTTTGACAACCAACGATTGACTTCTTTGATTCGTGACACGCTTCAACCTTCTTATGCTCATGTAAGTCGTACTACCCTTAGAAAACATTGTATAAACATGTGGAAAGAAGCTAAGAAAGAATTAATTTTGTGTTTTGAAAAGTTAGAAACGGGTGTTAATTTAACCACTGATGTTTGGTCTGCTCCCCATGGTTTACCCGAATCCTATCTTTGTGTTACGGCTCATTGGGTCGAGCCAAAAACTTGGCAACTAATGAAACGCACTATTGCGTTTGAGCTTTTTGGATATCCACATACTGGAGATGCCTTATTTGATATTCTAGATGAAGTGATACAAACTTATAAGTTAGAAGAAAAGATATTTTCAATTTCGTTTGATAATGCTTCAAATAATACAAGTGCCGTTCAAAAACTGAAGATAAAGTATGAACCTATTCTTAAGGGTGTGTTTTATCATAGTAGATGTGTTGCACACATCATTAATTTGGTTGTGCAACATGGACTAGAGGTTCCCGCGATTAAGAAAGTAGTAGAGGTTTTTAAACAAATGTTAAAAGATGTTTTTTCAACTTCTAAAAGAAGACGTAAGGATTATGAGAAGTTATGTAAGGATTTAAAGAAACCATGTCTTGGTCCTAATTGGGATGTACCGACTAGGTGGAACTCTACTTGGAAAATGTTTGATAGTGCTATCCAACAAAGAGCTACTTTAGAATTGTTCCATGATAGTCTTGTTTCGAAAGGTTTAGCACCTCAATTTCCTTCTTTGGGTTGGGATAGTATTGTGAAATCAACCGAGTTACTAGAAGTTTTTAAAACCTCAACCACTATTTTGTCCGGAGTTTATTATCCCACAAGTAGTTTGGTACTAAAACAACTATATTTGATGTGTGGAAAAATAAACGACTTTCAATTTGGGGGTAAGGTTTATGAAACAATGATAGCTCCAATGAAAGCAAAGTTTAGGAAATATTTTGAAGAAATGCCCCCCACAATTACTTGTGCCGCCGCGTTAAACCCTTGTATAAATGTTGCGGGTGTGGAGATGTTAATAGAAAACATATGTTCTGATTTGGGTTTGAACGATAAAAATCCCAATTACTCGGATGATGTAAGTCAACATTTTAAAAAATGTTTAGAAGATATGTTTAATTTGTATTTGGTTAGATATGGTTCCACATCAAACATACTCCAACAAACTGTTTCGCAGTCATCAAGCACAGGGTTGAATGGCGAGCTAAATTTGTATAACAATTTGAGAGATGCTAGTAGTAAGCGGTCTCGGGGTAGCACCCCAAGTAGTGAACTTGGAAGGTATATGGGAACAAACTTTTTGGCCACGATGCTTCCCGAAGAGTTTACAAACTTTGATATATTGGCTTGGTGGAAAGAAAGGGAACCTCACTTTCCCATTTTAGCCGCTATGGCTCGTGATTTACTAAGTGTACAAGCTTCCACGGTAGCTTCGGAGTCGGTTTTTTCTCTTAGTGGTAGGATTTTATCGGTTAGAAGAACAAGACTCACTCCAACTTCTCTTGAAACATGCATTTGCTTGAAAGACTACTTGGATGCCGCGGAACGTATACAAGATGTGACTAGTCTTGAAGATCAACTTGCCATCGAAGAACCCATACATCTCTATGAGGTATCACAAGGAAAAGCCGTTCCACTTTCTGATGATGAACTTGACGAGTAAGTTCAATCTTTGTATTCCTGTTAATTAGTACTATTTTATGTTTCTGTTTCTGTTTTCTGTTACAAGGCTACGTTGGCAGGTGTAAATAAGTGTTTAATTTGAACACCATACACCATATTAAAATGTGTTTCTTTTATAATGATAATGCAGCTGATGTTGCTGCTCCTGTTTCTGCTGTGTTGATGCTTGCTTTGCTAGCTGTTGGCCTGCTGCTGCTCTTTTTAGTTTGCTAAGGTTTTTATGTTTATGTTAAAACATATAATTGTGACTTTGTCTTGTTTGGTGTTTGACTACTGTTAAATTCTGCTACTACTCATGGCTGCTGGCAGTAAATTTTGCTACTTTGTCTTGTTTGGTGTTTAACAGTTCTACTGTTAAATTTTGCTATGGTTGCTGGACTACTGTAATTGCTAAGCCTGGTGCTACTCTTTATGTTTTTATTTTTGGTATTTGGTTAAATTCTGTCCAATTTTCGATTCTGTCCATTGTTTTTATTTTTGGTATTTGCTTAAATTAAATTCTGTCCAATTTTCGTTTTTTGGCTACTGTAATTGCTATGGTATTTGCTTAAATTCTGCTACTGCTACTCTTTTTGGTTTTTGGAATTCGGTTAACTGGACAGGTTATTCAAACCAGTTAACCGGTTTTTTAAAACTGAAATCGATTCCATAGGTTATAACTTTCATCCATAGTAACCGGTTATTAACCGGTACCGGTTAACCGGAACCGGTTAATTTTTGAAAAAAAAAAAAACCGAATACGATTACTATAAAAATTAACCGAAACCGGTTAACTTGTTTTTGCACCTCTATTCTGAGTGACTCAAAACGACTTGATACGAAGAATAGAACCTTAGAGAAATATTTCACTGACAATGCCTTTGCATTCGTCTCATAGCCACATAGGCATGTATACATTTCTATAAATCATATCTATATTTATACTATATTATAAAATAGATTTTTTTGTCTAAATTTTAAATTTCAATATTTGTATTCCTAAATTGTCCCTCCAATGTATTCTTTATTAACCTAAAATAACTATATTATCTTTTCTCTTTTCTCAAACCTCAACCAATCATTTTTTTTAAATTTATTTTCCATAAATCATTTATTCCTCTAATTCATTTAAAATTATTTATCTCAAAAACCGTACATCGATAAATAATTAAAATTATATGGGTGATTTAAAATTTCGTGTTTTTTCATTAGAGCTGTCATTCGATATAATTTCGATGAATTTTAAATCCGAGAGCGGAGCCCGTACGGCTAAGACATTTGGCTATCACACTCTATATATGACGTATCACACTCTATGGCCTATCACCCCACCATCTCACTATCACAACACACGGGTATTTAATTTGCCCTCGTTAATATTAATATTGAAGCTGTTTTTGCACCTCGTTTCACAACTATAAGAAGCGGTAAAAAAAAAGATAGGTGGTGTTGTGTAAATTAGACTTATGGCAGTCAATGTAACATAATTGGAAATGTGGTTTGGTGTGTATTATTTTGGACGGAAAAGAAACAAATTTTTTTTTTTTCAATAGTCATGAGATAGAGAAATAAAAAATGCGTACCCAATGTCGTCTTAAACATATTTTGGATCCCAATATTTCGTAGAGTGGTTGTTTCCACGATCTATTTAAATGATACAAAAAGATTACTGGTCTTTACATGGGATAAGGATTGAACTCATGATCTCTGTCTTTCTAGAGAAAAGAATGTTAACAATTTAATCCAACTATGCTACTTGAGTTATGGCAGGGAGAAAAGAGTGGAACTATTTATTTTTGTTCAGAATAATGGTGCGGTCATTGTCAAGTTCTTAGACTTTAGATGATGACATATATTCACTGTGCTAGAAATTATATTTAACAACCGTCATTTGAGCGTATTTTTCTAAGGTATTTTTCCGAAATATTTTTCCGGTCGTTTTAGTTCATTTCATTTATGTATGTCCATTTTAAGACTTTATCATGGAATAAAATGGATTTATGTTTTATTCGGGCTTTATGAGAATTTAGACTTTGGAAAAATTGCACGTGGACTCCAGAATAGAAGGAATACTAAGTCCCAAATATAAAAATAAGATGTAAAAACCCGACTGACAAATAATTCTGAACTGGAAGGACAAGTTCAGAATTGCGATCCAGATATGGATATAAACAATAAAGTAAATGACTTAAAGTAAATTGCAAAAAACAATAAGTGCTAAAACTATATAAATAATATGTATAATCATGTATGTAGCATTGAGACACGATATACTTTTCAATGTATTTGATTCATTGATATAAACAAATACAAAGGTTGTTGCGGAACAAAGATAAACACAAGTGTGTAAATATCTAAACAACCTTGAAATACAAGTGATCTAATAACTTGGAAATATCCGTAAGAATTACCTGGAGTATATCTTACAAGTTGCAATGTCAAAGTTTCAACCATTTTGCAAGATGTGAGAAGTTTTGTATTTATAGGCCAGTATCTTTATGACATGGAAAGTGGTCGTACAAATATGGTTGTGAGCATATATGGATTTGTAAGTCAAGTCCATAACATGCTTGTTTAAGGTAAAGTGTGTAAGTCACTTGATGTAACTTGACACTCTTTATTCTCAACCTTTTACTCAAACTAGCACTTTACAAGGTTTAATGTTATTAACCGTGTAAAGGCCGTTAAAGTACTTTTGAAAAGACTTCCTCGTAATCAGTGTAAAAGTGCTAACTTTTACACTGAGCTCCTTCAGTTTCGTCAATCAGATAGAATCTTCTCTGAGCTCTGTTTCTGAGATGATTCTCTTTCTTTAGTCTTCAGTCTTCGACTTCAGAATGAATGCTTTCAGTTGTGTTGATATGAAACTGAGTGAAGCTTCAATGAACTATATTCAGAATGACTTGTACATGTGTCTTCACTCAACTTCAATTATTTCTGAACAAATTATATTTGGTCGATTTTCGATCCAACAATTTAAAATTTAGATAGAAAAAACATCTAAGTTTTAAAAATTTACCAAGAGCCACCTTAATCTTTTCATGCTCCTTGGCAAGATAGAAAAAACATTACAAATAATTATATGTAAAAGATATTGAAAAAATAAGAAGGAAAAGAAACTTGGAGTCGAACTCGGATTTCCAACATCAAAAGCATGAGACCATGCCACTCCAACCACTATTCTTTATGATTTAACATTGTTATATTTAATATCTATAATGATCTTTAATCTTTATTAAATTTACCGTTCACCCAAAAAGTTTTTGAATTAGTAGTAATATCTTCCATGTGTTAACAAAATATTCTTAGTACGTTAATTGGATTGTGTTGTACATATCTCATTAAACTCCCACGTAAGTGTTAAACGTACTCGCTACATCTTAATTTCCTAGTACCCCGATTATGTAAAAGTTAGGCAATGTTGTTGTTGTTGCTGTTGTTGTTGTTGTTGTTGTCAACGGCGCAACTATGTAGGGGCGGAAGTGGGCGTCTGACCCCTCAAATTTTATTTTTTTTTGCGATTTAGGGGGTATATTGTTTTCGTGTAGAAAAATTTTAATATACTCGGTTTCAATCCCCTATTTTAAAAAAATAGTGTTAGGAAAAAAAAATTTAGATACCAACCCTCATTAAAAATTTTCAAGCTTCGCAACTGGTTGTTGTAATGTTGTTGTTGTAATGGTGTTTTTGTGATAAGCATATTAATTACCGTTAGGGCCGGGGCAGATGCAGGATACACATAGGATTGACAAGTGAATTTTGGGGCTTCAGTGCAAAATGAAAAAATGACCCCATAATATTAATTTATATTGTGGCTTGTGTTTTACTTAACTTCTAGGCTTTTTGTTATAACTGTCTTCTTTTGAGAAGTTACACTTTGGGGGAAAGGAATGGTGGAGAGTTGACATGTTAGTCTAGCCTTCCAAGACATACTACCGTCATGATAGAGGGTTGAAAAAAGGTTGGGGTTAGGAGGGCTTTTAACCCTTTGAGGTTGGAGAGAATTAGTTGTTGGAAGCATGTGAATGAGAGGTGGGGGACCACTTTGACTAGCATTTTATCTTGTTTAAAAATAAATAAATTTAAGAGGGTTGAGAAAATGATGAATGCCATGGAAAATGGTTGGGAGGGTTGGTTGGGAGGGTTGAAAAGGAAAAATGAGTTGGAGCTATGTGATTGGTGGGATTTGGGAGGGTAGAAAATTTCAATTGCGGCAAACTATAAGGAATTCTTTTGAACATTTAGTTAAAACTTCTATAAGCATGGATACTTATCAATCCATAATAATAGTCTTTTATCGAATTAATTCATAATTCGTCACGTAATTCAAGATTTAAGATCTATTCGACCTTCAAGTAAGCATATAAATGAGTTCTTATATTCCATCAAGTATTTAATTTGATTAATTGTTCAGCCGTCCTAATAACGAAAATACGATTTTTAAGGAACTATTTAGGTTATTTCTGCGACGGTTGTTACAAATA
>JANDBE010118279.1:0-10883 GCA_024320915.1 Erigeron philadelphicus
AACACATAAACACACACACATACATAAAAAATTCTTCCTTGACCACTGCGGCCAACAACCAACGCCGGGAAAACCCACCGTACCGAACGACGATGGCGGCGGATCTGATGAGCCACTTTTATAGCAACATCAAACATTCTTGAATCTAAACTATAAAAAAGAGAAAACAAAAAAAAAGACAAAGAAAAAACTACTGGTGTTAACCGAAAGCGGGATCTTCATCTCACCACTTCAGTAGAACCACCACCGCCACAAAGAGATATGTTCGCCATCAAAAACTAAAAGATAATAACCACTTACTCCGCTGTCTGGGTCCACATGTTCCGATTGTGATGGCGGCGGCGGCGGCTCGGAATAATCACTCACTCTGCCGCTAGATGTCATCGTTCTTTAAATCATCATCTTCGCCTGTTCGATGTGATGGACACGGCGGCTTGGAATAGGTACTTACTCCGCCGCTACATGTCATCAATCTCTGAAATCATCATGGTCACGATTTCGGTGCCCGGAAACCCACCATTTTATACACAAAATGGAAGAAAAAAACTGTTTGTTTCACCATCTAAACGTTTTTTTAAAGTTAAAAGCCAACAACAAAATAAAGCTTTGCAAATTTTATAATTTTACAATACCAATACCAAGTATAAAATAGAGAAAGACACTCTGTATCTGTGTGTTTGAGAGAAATAAGTGAAGTGATAATACTAAAAAAGCAAAAAAATCCATAGTTTTAGTATAGAAGTAGGTGAGTAGGTCAGAAAGTGGGTTTGGGTAATTTCTTTAGGCTTTGATGTTCTTTGGGCCGCTTTTGTCAAAAATATCAGATATTCCGTATTAAATTTAGTTTTAGTAATATACTATACGAGCCTATGACATCTCATTTTTGTGTAAACAATTTGTTCGTATAAAAGCATTCTATAAATAAGGAATATATTATGTATATATTTAAGAAGTGATATTATACATAATATATACTCACATATTTGTGTCTTTTATATACATAATTTGTTCGTATGCTGATTAATTAACTAATGAGGTTTTTTTGGTAACTAAAAACCTTATAGTGATGATTTTGCACATGTGAACTTTTTCTTCTTTGGCTAAATTAAATTGAAGCTATGGGTAAATATGAAACCATATAGTATTCCAATATACATCAAGATAGTGAGTTTTAACCTAAATTACGTAATGAAATTTTACATAATAATCATCAAATAAGACATATACTTGGTATTTCGTCAACATTTTGAGACTCACGTTTTGTACTTTGGTATTTTGTCAACATGTCGAGACTCGCATCGAAGCGCGAGCATCATAGCTAGTTGATATAACAAGTAGACACTTTGAAAGAAGCTGTAAAAAATTACCTGCCGTGTTAATTTTCGTTGTCCTAACAAACGGCTTTCGTGGACTGAACTCCTTTTGAATAATTTCCTCTGTTGGAGAGATAAACCATTGCGTTGGATTCCAATTAGATCCCGAAATCACAAATTTATCTTCGGATTCATTTGCAACACCCTCATAACAATCCTTCTCTATAAGCGTCTCAACATCAACCGGCTGAGCTTGTTCAATTTCATGATGATACACTTCCTTTCCCTATTTAAAGGTTGCAAATTGATCATTTTATTGTTCTAATTTTATTTTAATATTTTAATTAAGTATCACTGTTTTTGCATATTTACTTTTGTAATCATTTAACATGATATAATATTAATTCATTTAGTTAGGGAATTCTATTATTTATCATAGATACTCAAAACATCTTAAATCAAAATCATTAAAACACATTTTTTGAAAACCACCCGTACATCAAACATACTTAAAAACTCATAAGTAAAGCATTAACAGGAATGACCCAAACAACACAAAAACAGAGCATGTCCAATTTTTTAATTAAAAGGGCTGACCAACAAAAAGTAATAACCTTTTGGTTCATTGTTTCCTAAAAGAAGTTGAAACAAATCTACGATTTCATCAATTTAAATGTTATTATCCTGAAATAGAGGTTAAGAAGGGAAGAATGAAATCTTTATCTTAACAAGTTTTAAGCCTTTTTTCTTATATGGACTCTGGTAATTATGTGGAAGAGCAAAACTCCCTAGTTTTCCAGGCAATTATAAGAAGTTGAAAATATGAGTTTGAGCTTTCGTCTGACCTAATTGGGTATATGCTGAAAGAAAAGCCTTGTTTAGCTAAATGGTTATATGTGAGAATGAATTAAACTACTTTGTTGTATCTCACAGGTATACTATTGGATTACCTGCAGAGACAATCTGCTTATGTCAGATTCTGAAGATTCAAATTTGTCAACGAGTGAGCTTGAGGTAGATGCCATGGTTTCTTTGATGACCATATCCTGTTAATTTAAAGTTGGCATTTTGACATTGATGCACAAGAACTAAGAATTATAATTATAAGGAATGGTGAGGTAGAAAAAGTTACCGATCTTAATGGATATCCATAAGTATTTAGTAGCGCGTCACTTAATGATCCACCCGCATATCTAGGATGGTGAAACATGCAGGTTGCACCAAACTTACAAGTGCCTGTTCTTAAATAATACTGCACATTTACAAATAAAAAGAGGGAACAACGCAGCACTCAGAAAATTCAAACAATGAAGCAAATAATACCCATGTTCTTTGACTTACAGATATGAACAACTTTACAGAAGTTGCAATTTTAAACAGACTACCTGGCAAAGAGGCTGTCCTGGTCGTTTTGGGTAAGCTTCGACTGCAGCTCCTCCAGCCTAACAAAGATCATATTTGAAATTTACTTACAGAATCAAGGATTAGTTTGCCATCATAAATCACTATGCGCATAGTATGGGTTTGATACCAGGTGGAATGTAAACGGAAATGAGGTATTCTGTGGATTGTAAGGTTTTGGGTTGAGTGGATGGAGATAAAATCTTACAAAAAGAAAGGTTAAATTGTTTCCTTTCATCTACAAAAAGAAAGGCTTGTAAGACAAGCTCTTAGGAACCAAGAGAGAAGTATTTTAGAGTAAGAAAGTAGAGAGAGAAGTATAGAAAGAAGTTTTTATTTCTTTTCTTGGATGATTTACAAATGAGGGGGGAGGCTTCCTTTTATAGGCAAAGGAAAGGCTCCATGACATCATGCATGACATAAGATTACAATAATACATATGGAAATATCTAGATATTAAAATCTAGATGGAATATTCTAGCATATGCTTTAACCACTTTAAGAGTGATTAAGGCTTTATTTATTCTAAAACACACTTAAGACACACTTAGCACACTATTAATACAATATTAAACAAAAGACACACAATATTAAACTTCTTTCGTACGATTAAGCATTCTGACGTTGGACCACCATTGCTGACCACTAGACCTCATCGCTTGTTGTAGCTGGGATTTGGAAATAGTGGACTTTGGAGAAGATAGGGAGCGTATTAAGATAATCAAGGTAAGCTTGATCCCATTCACGCACTTGTGGAAGGTCATGGAGGTCTTTAGTCCCGTTCAGAATATCTGGGTCCTTCTCTGCAACTTCTGACTTGTTAGCTTCTGCCATCTTCATGCGAGTTTGTATCCAAGATGCATGGTGATTTTGTCTGTAGAATGAGTCTGCTGGATTTAGATCCGTCCATGCTTGAATGAACTCATCTGGGCTGCATAGCTGTGTGGATTTGTGGTACTTGGGCTTGTAAAGAGTAACCAAGCAATGCTTCCTGGTGGCTCTTCGTAGCGCATAAATCCATTCACTTACTGGGAGAAACCAACTTAGAAGACGGTAGGTATTGAGTTCACTGTTGGAGAACTCACCCAGTTCGCACTGAACTAGGTAGGATACTAGCTTCTGGGAGTTAAAGCCGAAGGCTATACGGAAATCTTCGGTAAGGTACCATAAGAATCCTAAGGCTTCTTCTGGTAGAGCATCTAGGCGTTTGATACGTAGGGTGCTCAAGTATGGGTGGTCTGGGTGGAAATAGAGGCCATCAAGGGGTTTGCCATGCTTTTTTATGGTGATGGTGAGAAACGTTTTCCAGGTTAACAGGGATGGGTCAGTTATGTTGTTTTTATTGACCACTTCTATGATCTCTTTTGGAACACCATCTTCTTTTAGTTGTTGATGAAGTGGCTTGGCAGGGTTTGAAGTACTCATTGTGATTTGTGGGTAATGCTTCATACCTCTGTACTTCCTTTTATAGCCATCATCTCTGGGTTTATTCATGCTCCTGTGCTGAACAGTAAAGGTCCATTTGTTCTCTGAGAAGGATGGAATCTTCTGTCTAATCAAAGAACTGTTGAGAGTATGGACATCCTTTTGGAGCACTATTTTGCCATCATCATTGGGAATCTTTTTAGGCGCAATCATGTCATTAGGTCTACCTTTAATAGCCTGTAGGACCTCACTTGTGAGCTGTCCCTTGACAGATTCCTTCCACTTTCTTGGAGGGTCACTTGTTTGTCTGGTAGCGCCTTTCTTGTCAAGATACAGTGATGGCTCTTGGGGGAGATAGGGGGGCGGGTGCCTCTTCTGTTCAGGAAGGGCCACTTGTGCCATGTAGATAGGCCTGGGTCCTATCTCTGAGTCAGTTGACTCATCTGTATCTGACTCATCCGTGTCTAACTCGTTCTTATTGTAATAGATTGAGCAGACTGTTCTTTCTCCAGGGTTATCATCCAGGGAATACAGGGACTCAAGATCAGAAACATCTACCGGTTCAATCTTGTTGATTGCTTCAATCAGTGCTTGAGTCTTCCTTTTTTCTTTGCAATCTTTAGCAAAGTGCCCTTTTTTGTTGCAGACATAGCATCTATCAGTATCTCTTCCTCTATACTCCTTTTTGCTAAGGAATTTCCAATTCCTTTGGTCTTTTTTATTTTTTCTGCCAGATGAATAGTACTCACTGAACTTTTTTATCACAGGAGACTTTTTTGGAGGACGAGAGCAGCTACATGATGATTCATCTTTGCATTTTATCTTTAAATGTCTTTCATCACAAGCTGATCCAAGGCTCTTTCCGGTTTTCTCAAACTCAACCAAAAATTTCTTTTGGTTACACAGTTTAGACAAAGCATTCTTAATGAGCTGGAAGAGTTCTCCTAAGGTGGCATTTGCAACCGTTTTGTTTTTGTTTTCCAGTGCTCTGTATGCTTCATTTGCAAGAGATTCCGGGAAGGAGTTTAAAAAGACTTGCTTCAGATTTACGTCGTCTATGCCATTTAAGCAGTAGAATCTTTCTGACATCCTGTTGTAATGCTTCTCCAAGTCTTTTAGTTGGAACGAACAACACTTCATCTTTAGGAATTCTTCTCTGGCGCGAACAGTGTGTTGTGTTGGGTCTCCGATGAACTCTAATATGATAAAGTTCATAAACACTTCTGCAGATTGTGCAGAAAGCAACTGATGGGCTCTATAATCACCAAGACTCATGTACCAGTCTCTGAGCCTACCTTGGCATCTGGTTAGAAATCTTTTGATGACTATGTCGATGTTGTAATACTGGAGCTCAGCTGTACACCAAGTCAACATCTCAATACTTCTTTCTCTCCATTTTGATGGCGGGATGTCATCAAAAGTGAACTGTATTTTTGAATCATTGCCGGGGTGCCTGTGTAAGCTTTCAGTATTTTCATTTTGAGCTGTGCCAGACATAGCGTCATCAACCTCAGAGTAAAACGCGTTTTTCTCTGTGGCTTCGTCTGGTTCTGCCATGAACAAATGTTCAAAAGCAGTTGTTGGTGGTAAGTCTTCATAAGAGCCACTGTCAGAGCAGGAGTCTGTTTCATCATCAGTTTCTGGAACAATGACAGGAGCCACTGTTTTGAGTGGTTTCTGATCTTCCTGGCATAAGTTAAACAAAAAAGATGAGATGGGGTTCTCTTCTTTAGGTAGAGATATTTGGGCTTTGGAAGAGGCTATCATCATGCTGTCATCAACCATTTGCTCTTTTGTGTTGCTTGATGATGGTTGCTGGTTTATACTGTTAGAAAGATCGTTTTGTGTTGGGGAAGCCTTTCTGGCCCTTTGTTTGATCTGGTTTTGCTCTTTTGACCAAAGTCTCATTGATGGAGACGGTGTTGCAAACAGTGATGTTGACAAAGGTTGTGGGTCAAAAGCTGGTCTAACAAATGGAGTAGTAGTCACTCTCCATGGATCATCCGCAAGAGCATCTATCCGTTGTTGTTTGTGTTGTCTTTCCAGATCATTCAGTTGTGCTTTGAGGAATTTCATCTCTTCCTCTTTTTTAACGAGATGCTTTGGTCTATGGGAGAACGGGATGTCCTTAACCATTTCAAGGAGCTCACCATGAACCTCAAGAATTTTGGACTTGAGATCATAAATGATTCCCTCTAAGCCTTGTACCTTTGTTAGTATTGCTTGTTGTTCTTGGGAGGCCGTCTGTTGTTGGGTAATGATTGTCTGGAGGGCCTTGTTTTGAGCAACAGCGTTTTCACTTTGCCAGTTCAAAGTGGCTTCAGCAGGAGAGACAGAATTAGTGACACCATTGGGACCAATAACATTTGGAGTTTGGACTTTCCAGCTGTGTTTGGTTTTTTGTTGTGGATTTTCAAAGGAGGACAACGGTGGGAATTCTGTTTGGTATTCTGAGGATGTTGGGGATGGGGTAATGACGAAGCATTCTTTCCAATTATAATCTGGTTGGATCTCTGGTTTTGTGGGTGATGAAGGTTTGGGTGGTGAAGGTGGTGAATCTTTATAAGAGACAAAAAAGTCAAATTTTCCAGACGGTTCACCAAGAAGACCAATAGCAGGGTCTCCAGCTTCATACCTCTTTCTTAGATATGCCTGTGATCCTTTTTTCTTTATCTTGGGAATATCTTCATCATATTTTACCTGATCTGCCTCATCTAAGCATACCTTGCAGTTACACACATCATAAGGGAAGTGTGTATCATTATCGGGCATTTTAACCGGTTGGATCATATTAATCGAGGGAAATACATCCCGTCGATCTTGAGTTGCAAATTTAACTTCAACAAGACCGTCTTGATGTCGGACAAAATCCGGTGTTGTTGTAGTTTGTACCGGTGCTGCTTGATGGATCTGTTCATAATTAGTGATCCATTTTTCTGGGAGTAGCTTTATAAGCTCTTCCCTGGATAACTTCTTAGGAACATATGTGCATGTTGGTGTGGCATTAGAATCCACATCAATGAGCAGCGCATCTCCAGAGTTGTCTTGACCAGGTACCATGATGTCCAAACAGTGGTTTTGGACTCTGTATGCCATCTGATAATGAAAGGTGGCCTGAAAAGTGTTAACCTGTGGGGTTCCACCTATTTGAATTTGAGCTTTCAAGGCTGTCATCAACGATGGGTCATTGAGAGGCATATTGAAGTTGGGGTAGAAAGTCACGAAGACTGTTCCAGCATTTAAGGTTGTTTGGATCGTACCAATACATGCGTGTTGGTATTCCTTGAACCTTGTATCAACTAAGGCTATGCGTGAGAACGCTGGTAGTCCTTTTCTACCATGAAAGGTGAGTGCAAGCTTTACTGCACCAAAGTGGATGTGGGTGTAACCATGGTTAAGACTGATCCTTGGTAGATCTGGGGGTAATTCAATGGTTACAAGGTGTTCGGAGGTTGTTGCAGGGAGTTGGTGTGAACAGAAGTTAGATGTTTGAATCATCTCCCTAGCACCTGAGTTTGCCGGCGGGCTTATTATGTTTTTAACTCTTTTTGTAAAGGTTTTATGTGGTTTAGAGAAAACGGTGTAAGGATTGACAATCGGGACTTTAGTGATAGGGATCTTAGAATCATCAGATAAGTATGAGACATCATACGGCTGATCAATTCTGGAAGAAGAGGAGCGGCGGAAACTAGAAAAAGAAGATGAGCGGGACAGGCGGTTATCTGTGTTCATAACTGGGTTTAGATACTTGCAGCAACACTTATTGAGATTTCCAAGCTCGTACCAAATCGCGACTTACCACGGCCTCTTGCCTTACTGCGCACACAACAAGCTTTCTACCGACTCAATAAGTATCCGTCGTATCGGACCAGTCTGATAAACCCTTGTAAGATTGGTTTTCTGATGCGAGAGATCAGCAACTAAGGCTGCAGACGCAGAGCATACTAATCCGAATCTTAGAAAGGGATACCAGGAGCGACGTCATGGTATGAAGCTGTTTAGATTGTTAGCATATAATGTCAAAAATATAAAAAATGATAAATGGGTTGTAATTGGTTATAAGTATTTAGTTTTATCTTGTTATATCTTACAATATCTAAATAAAAGATACGATGCAAGCGAAATGGAATTGATAAAACAATAGGTATATGATGTTTAAAATAATTAAAAAATTAAATGATTTTAAAAGTGACAACATCAACATTTTTTAACATTTATTATCTACATATATTTGTTAAATTGTGACATTATACAAATTTAACATGTCATTAGTTATCTTTAATATACAAAAACTTTCAACATACCTTCCAAATTTAACATGTTTGATACCGCAAGTAATAATACTAATGCGGCTCAAGACTAGCACCCAATATACCTTCTAAATGATAATATCTAGTGAATTGACACAAAACTCCAAGTTATTTCGCAAAAAACACTTAAAAATAAGTATAAAAAAAGACTATAATTCACTTAACAACACTTTTTGCCACTTTTTTCCCGTCGTAAATTGATTTTCGGTCACATGATTGCTAATGGCTCGAGACAAGGAGCTAAGATATACTTCCAAATGATAATATCTAATGAATTGACATAAAAAAATTCCAAGTTATTTCACAAAAAACACTGAAAGTTAAATAAAAAAAATAGACTATAATTTACTTAACGACATTTTTGACTACATTTTTCCGTCGTAAATCGATTTTCGGCCACATGATTGCTAACAATTTCAGTTGTTCATTATATTCATGTTTCATCATATGGAAAAAAAATGGGTCTACTTTGTGAAAATCCAAATTGTTACATATGTTTTCCAAAATTAATTTCACGCCACTAGTGTTCAAATATGGGTTCAAAGCGGCGGAACACAAGTAAAACCGTTGACATTTCCTCAAAATATTTTTTCATCTTTAATTTCTTTCATGTCAATAAACATTGGTTCAAACAAATCATCTTCAAATGCATATTCCACAACATGTCACAAATTAACCAAATTTGTTTCAGTACCAAATGACTAGCAGGAAAATAAACACCTGAAACCAAGTTTGTAGTATCTATAAAACTTTCAAATAAATCGGCTAATCTTTTGACTATCTCCCTATCCGACCCCTTAAATGCATTAACAACCTTTCGCTTACTAACTAGCCCATCATAAAAATGTTGCAAAGTAGATTGTCGACGTAAAGCACATTTAAATATGTTATGAGTCGAGTTCCATCTAGTAGGAACATCCCAATTAGGAGTTAAAAAAAATTGAATTCGTTTCTATACCAACTTCATATAGTTTTGATATCTAACTTTTGGTCCACAAAATACTTCTAGCATCAATTTCTTAAAATTGTTTTTGACAGCGTCTATTTCGGTAACACCCAACCCACTTTGCACACACAAGTTTAAAATGTGTAATACACATCGAGTATGATCGATAAAGTTCTCCATTTGCACATTGTTTATATGTCAATTTTTACTTTTGAACCGCATTAGTATTATTACTTGCGTTATTGAATGAGATTGAAAACCCCTTTTGCTCAATTTATTATACGCCATAACATGTTTTAACAATTATAATAAATTATCACCCGTGTATGGAGATTCAGATTGTTCAAAAGCAATGGTACACTTCTGCATTTGTCAACTACTAGGATCAATCCAATGCCTCGTAATGCAAAGGTATAAAGTAGGCAAACCATGAGGAGCATACCAAACATCTGTTGTTAAACTTACACTACTTTTTAAGTTTTCAAATAATGTTACTAGTTGTTCTTTGACGATTTTCCACATGTTCATACATTGACGTTTGAGTGTTGAACGAGTTAAAGCTTTATAACGAGGTTAGAGAATGTTTTAGATGATCCTAGTTATTTCCAAATTGTCGAAGTGGTTGAAGGGCAAAGCATCTTGAATCACGAATTGAGAAAATTGTTCATGAACCGCCTCCTCCGAGTATGCAAAATTCGTCTGTCTCGTGCTATCGCTGCTTGACCTTTGTTCTTTGCTTTCTTTACCTCCGCACAATGCTTTGTTGCATTATTATTCAATGTTGTGTTCGCCTTTAGACACAACAAATGACATTTTTTGCAACGCTCTTTTTTATCACCATCCGAATTTGTCACACATCAAAGTTTATCCCATATGTGTTTATTTCTACCGGTTGGTAATATTGTCACCACCGTTGATGAACTTGAAGCACCAACATTATTGCATTGAGTTTGTGAAGTAGAAAACACATTCATATTATGAAATTTTTGATACTATAAATATATAAGTGATTTTGGAGTAATAATATAGTTTTGGTGTATTGATAATATAGTATTTGTGTGTTGTAAAATTCAAAATACAAGCTGTCAATTTATGATAAGCTTAAAATGACAAAATGGTGAAAAAAGGGTAACCAACGGTTACTAATGGTAAAAAACGGTCACTTTTAGTCCTTTCTAATGGTCAGAAAAATGCAGGTTTTGTCCAAATCAGTTTTTTCCAGTCTTGGTTTCCTGTTTTGTCGAACCGGGTCGGACCAAGTAGGTTTTGATGGGAACGGCTAGTTTCCACACTATCTTCCTATTCAACCCATTATAACAAAAATTTAACCCAAACTGAACTATTTATCTATAATACATAATAAAGCAACAACCTCTTTTTAAAATCTCAATTAATGAATTGAAGTAACTAATCTACTTCTCTCTTTTATTTATTAATGATTTAAACAAATCTACCTAAGATACCAATAATAACCTTAATGATTTAACA
>JANDBE010118660.1:0-10880 GCA_024320915.1 Erigeron philadelphicus
TTTAGAGTAAATTACAATTTTCGTCCCTGTGGTTTGTGCCCACTTTCAGGTTTCATCCCTAGGTTCTCGAAATTACGTATTTCATCCCCAGGTTAGGAACTCTGTTAACAACTTTGGTCCACGCTGCAAACGGACGTTATATTAAGGGATTATTACCTTAATAAACAAAAAAAGAGGCCTATTTTATGAATTAGACATCCTTTTGAAATCTTACCAAAATAGACACAATACCCGTATTTGTCATGTATAAACCTCACGGACTACTTCAGGTCCCCACTTGGCCCCACTGTAGTATGTATAAGGGTATACCTTCTGTATTCCAACATCCCTATCTTCTCTCTCCATCTTGAATCTTTCTCCAAGAATGATAAACTCTAAATTAAACAAATCAAAAACAATAACATCAACCGCAAATGCATACAAATTACTTATTAACGATTCATATTAACAATTCATATTAACGATTCATATTAGTCATTTGTGTCTGTTAGAGATGATACATATCGCGACTTGATATATATAGTAATATATATCAAGATTTGATTAGTCATTGTGTTTTATCAATGGTCCTAGGATGCAAGTAATTACTTGGGCCTTCTTATTTAAATTTGTATCATATCTATTGGTTAGAATAGAATTTGATGTGCTGACTTTCCTGTTGGGTGAAAATGGTCTTTCTTTATGGATTTCGAGAGAAGAATTGTGGAAGCTAAGATGGAAATAACACTAGTGAAGAGTCGAGGAGTTCTCAAGAACCAATTGAAGCAGCAAGGATCTTGTAATCAAAAGCTTCTTGTTCTAATTGGTATTTACACTCGATTCGGGAGTTTGTTAAGACAAATTCTTTCACATCGAGATTCTTGGATGCTTTGGAGGTCAGCTCAAGATTGAAAATATTTTATGCCTCTTTTTGAAGATTTGAAAGAGCATATACTTTTGCATCTTAAATTTATTTGTAGAATTTGAAAGATTTTGTTATAAATGTTGTTGTTTAATTCATTGAAGAAGATATAAAATAAAAAAAGCGGATTCAGTTTGCTTCTCTTTTTTTTTCCTTTATAAATATGGTGTTTTGAGGGATCCTGGTGTTTTGAGGGATCCTAGTGTTTTGGCCCAAAACTTTTGACTGAAAAGAAAGAGAAAGTGGTGTTTGGGAGAGAAGATGTTGGTAGGAGGATAGGCCACGTGGTAGGTTCTCATTAGTTGAAGTTGTCCGTGAGCTTTGTACAGGAAAGACACGGGTATTTTGTCTATTTCAGTAACATTTCAAAAGTATGTCTAATTCATAAAATAGGCTTCTCTTTTTTTTTATCTAAGTAATAATCCCTTATATTAATGGTCACGTGAGAGGCACACAGAGGGTATAATAGTCATTTCTGTTATAGCTGGACTAAAAGTGTAATTAACTATATTCTACATATAACAATATATTATGATAGATAATATTTATATATATTTTTTACTGTTTTATGTCAATCATCATATCATCTTCATCATTAATCATTATTATCAACAACAACGACATGTTCTATTTCAATCAAAAATATTTCTTTTGATAAAAACAAAGCCAGTTACAATCTTCAAATATTCATCATCATTATTTTGTATTACAAATCAATCATCTATTAAATTACATACATAAAGTAATATACACAATAAAATTGAGAAAACCCCCCAAATAAATAGACCCACATCTTTGAATTTTTATCAAAAGATGTACATCAGCAAAGGTTCTTGCTGGGGACCAAGACCAAAAGATTATAAATTTCAAACATTCATTTAAACATAAGAAAAGGAATACGGAATACCACATCGTAACCATATTATCAATCTCCATATATCTTCATACTTCACAAATCAACCTTATACCACCACCAAAATCTGACCACCTTATACCACCATGAAGATCTGGTCCCTCGCCCAGCAACAACCAAGATCCAACCTCAACAAAAGAACTAAAGGGACGAACATCGCCATTTGTGAGGACTTTATGAAGGACACGAGCATCACTGCCATGTTTTTTTTCTTCTTCCTTGCGTTTTTCTTCCGGCGAGCATCATCTACTTGCGAATCTCCGGCCAGTGGCCACCACCACTCTAGATCCGCCGCTCTAGATCTCCTTGCTAGAGAGTTCAACATCAAATTTTCTTTTGATATTAATTGATCTATATCAGATCTTGTATATATAATATATGTGTGTGTGTGTTTTTAGTTACAAGATTAGAGTTATTGGGGTGATGAAGGAGGCTACTCATGGAATTCTTGACTGGGTTTAAGGCTGTTTTTACTATGAGGCAAATTGGCGGTGGTTATGGCCGGTTGGTGGTGGCCGGAATATGAATGAAATGTTGATTTAAGGAGTGGGGTTTAGAAAAAGTTGTTAGAGAAAGAAAGAAATACAATATAGATGGTGGATGTTTATTTCAAGAGTTAATTACACTTTTGGTCCAGCTATAGTCGAAATGACTATTATGCCCTCTGTGTGCCTCTCACGTGACCATTAATATAGCGTCCGTTTGCAGCGTGGATCAAAGTTGTTAACAGAGTTCCTAACCTGGGGATGAAATACGTAATTTCGAGAACCTAGGGATGAAATCTGAAAATGGGCACAAACCATAGGGACGAAAATTGTAATTTACTCTTATCTTTATTTTTCAATTCTTTTGGATTTTTAACTTTTGTCAACAGATTTTCATATTCTTAACTTTTTAACACATAACTTTTACTTTTTCAGTTTCAACCACCAAAGTTTCATTTTTTCTTTCCTTTGTATGTTTTACGAAACGAGTGTATCTTTCACGTGTATAAGGTTTTCGAAAACAATGTTATATCTCCCGGGGCGAAGCCCGGGTAACGTAACTAGTTGAAACCAAATTGATACAATAATATAGATTACAGTACTTGACATTCTAGAATTGCACAATCCAAATTTTCAAGTTTTAATCAGATATTTAGATAAACTTTCAAATACATCAACACAAACATTTTCTTTATTTTCTTTTTTACACAAACATATTCTACATTGTCCAAATTGGTCTGTCCAAAAGGAGACGAACTAAAAAAAGGGTAAATGGGTGGGAAACCACTTGTCCATCGTCTAGATACCCAGAGCGCACACCGCATAGAATTCTCACCATGATTGTGTAACGTTATTTCCAAAAGTACGTATATGCTATAATCAATCCGATTCATGGAGCAACGAGATCCTAAGTCCTCTGTAGGCGCAGTTTTCTTTATTATAACGATGTATATTACTATAATAACAAGCTTAAAGCTCGGCCATTTGTTGACTGAAACTCGGGTCAATGCAAACGACCACCTGGAAGCAAATGTCTGGCATGTTAACTTTCTAACTTTCTATTATACATGACAGGAAAGTCTTATTGCATTATTTGAACATACCTTGCCAACGCTTTTACCAGAATGAAGATATTCAACTGCATCAGCCACAGATTGAACTCCCACAAAGCTTTTAGGGTCTACTGTAACCTGATATTTTGAAGGAAAAAAAGAAGCAAAATTTAAGTATTGAATTAGGATACGAAAGAAGAAAAATTAATAGATACATTACCTTTAGTTTTCCCACCGAAAAAAGATGAACCAGACTATCCAGATGTTGTTGCCACAGATGAGCATATTGGGTGAGAAAAAATCCAGCCTGCAAGTGCCACATTTCAACATGAATCAAGCCAAGAAATGTATGCATTTATCATTCATCTACTATCCTACTTCAAGTTGTAACTATTACTTCTACTGGCCCGAAGAATTGCAACCATTTTCTATTTGTATGACAAGATATATCATACCAAAGTTTGGCTTTTTGCTAGGAGTTTCTCGCATAGTCCTGTGTAGTTTCGTGGTTTCCATCCATCCTCTCCCTGATACTGAAATAAAAGAGGCAATATCAGAGTACATACAATACAGTTCAACATGAAAAGACTTGTACCCTTCTTTAGTTGCGCGTTTCCAACAAAAATGAAAAAGAAAGAAAGATATCTTTCACTATAGGGATCAAATGACACATTGTGAACCTTGAAAGTTGAAACAGATACAACTCGACCTCATAGTTTTCTACATAAATCTTTTTACTACATTTAATTCTGTAACCTGTAGGATAAGATAAAAAGATACTAGTGCAGAAGATTTAACAAATTGTACATCATTTTAAAATTTGGTACGTTGAAAGTTCGACATAGAAAGTCAGCAGATAGACATTAGTCAAGGCCTGCTATCTATAACATGATAACAAGAGAAAATAAATGGAGTCGGCTATTCTGATCCATACATTAATGAACGTGTAGATTCTTGTTATTTTTTACTCTAGCTGATCGAATGGGTAAAAATGTAAAATCAAGACAATTATCTAAAAAGAAAATGGGTCAAACGGGCTGAAAGTTGCCAAAAGGGTATGTTTATTGCATAAATCCCCTAAACCATTTAATTAAACTTTTTAGCTTATTATTAAGAAAATAATATAACTTTTACAATTGTCTATGAAAATTTCAACCTCCAATACAAGGAATTATGTGGCAAAGATTACCCTTTTCACCTGTTACCTGACCCCACCTAAATTGCTACCGGTAGAAATAACCACAACAACAGAATTGTCAAAAAGGCGGTAAAATTATAATTACATTAAACAAAGCTCAATTACCTGAGAGATCATTCCAATAACAACCATTCGTCCATAAACTGCTAATGCGTTGAAACACATATCAAACATATCGCCTCCAACAGACTCATAAACAATATCGACACCTTTTGGAAATTCCTTCTTAAGAACCTGCTCATTTTGTAGATTAAAAAGGCTCTTTGTCATGTCAATGTATATTTTAATTTAATGGTTAGATAACTACCGATTGAAGACCAACTCCTAGTTAATTCTTTAGAAAGACACGTACATTTTTTATAGATTCTTCTTTATAGTCGATGACACGATCAACTCCCAAATCTCTTAGAAGCCTGGCCTTATCTTTACCTCCGCAAGTTGCAACCACTTTGTTTCCAGCTAAT
Source organism: Erigeron philadelphicus (assembly GCA_024320915.1). Classification (NCBI taxonomy): domain Eukaryota; kingdom Viridiplantae; phylum Streptophyta; class Magnoliopsida; order Asterales; family Asteraceae; genus Erigeron; species Erigeron philadelphicus. Next base: position 5,014 of record JANDBE010118660.1, read on the forward strand.
TTTGCAAGCTATCAGAACACATATAGGTCAGTAATTTATCTTTATCTGAATTTGCAAAGAAAAATATAATTCTAGTTAAATGCTAGGATTACCTGAACTGCAAATTGCCCTGTCCCGCCCGCAGCAGCAGTGACAAGAACAGTCTTTCCTGACTCCATTTGTGCTGCCTAAAAGTATTACGAAAGAACAAAATTTAATCCAACTATATAATAGAATCCAAAAACATGTTGCATATAACATTTTAACTAAAACACATATTTAGGCTTATAACCTTTTCTAGAGAAATCGATGCTGTAAGGCCAGAAGTAAGCATGGCAACAACTTCAGGGTCAGGTCTCACAACAGGAAGAATGTGCTTAGAGGGTACCTAAAACATACACAATCAAAAATTACTAATACTATATCATGATAAACACGTGATAATAACACAATACTTTGAAATCACATACCACGGCAAATTCAGCATAAGCTCCAAAAGTCATGATTGCCGCAGGAGTGCCAACTTTTAGATTTTTAACCCCATCACCCACTGCTGCAATTAATCCTACACCCTGTAAATTTTTTAATGTTCAAACACATGAACAAAAACGTCGAATCAAATAAATCACAATTCAGAAAGTACTGAATAACATTTCTACCTCAAATCCAGCATTAAATGGAAGTCGAGAGCTGATTTCCTGTTTGCTTCCACTGAAGTAACTACCAGAACTAAAATTTACCTGATGCATAGTACTCAGATTATTACATAATTCAAGTGTTGCCCTGGAGGAAGACACCATGTAATATGACATGATGTTTAAAAAAGCAAAGGCCTGATTGTTTTGATAACTTATCAATATGCATTTTGTAGGTAGCATTTAGATGTGATATAGGTCCAATTTAATCGATACACCAACATGACAAGAAAGATGATATAAAAGAATGAACGAAAATAGTAGCAACTACGCTGCTATCTGATAACAAACTTACATCGCTTGCATTGACTCCAGCATATATGATTTTTAACAGGACATGATCTGATTTGATTGGTAAACTTAATGGTGCGCGGACTACACTTGTAGCACCACGGAAATTGTTGCTTAGGGTATGAACAATTCTGCATAACATGTATAGATCAGGTCAAAATAAAAACGATAAAATTAAGTATCAATACATTGATATCCGCTTACAATTTCTCAAAGCTCTGAGGGATATGAACCGTGGTAGGAGTGACTGATGTAAATCTTTTCCTCATTTTTGAAGAAGGCAACAAGTATTTTGCTTCTTCATTTGGGGTTGGCCAGTATTCCAGACCCCGTCGGTTCGTAATCCATAAACATGCGCCTGCTTTGCTCTCATCAGTTATAAGCTCAAATGTGCCTGTTTCATTGGTTAATCGTCAGGGCAAATCTCATAACACTATAATCATAATGTTAAAAAAAGCATACGAAAAACCATTAAAGTTTTCTTAGTTATTTATGGTAATAAGGAACAACATCATGGAAAGGCAAACAGGGTTAAATTACGGATGTACCAGTTGTCACATCATTTTGAATGCTATAAGGTCAGAGTACCTTGAATCAAATTTCAAATACTTTTATATGTTTTTTTGGGAAATAATTGTCGGACACATATAATAGAAAACTAGACAAAGTTGGTTACTCTTTTATGCACATATGAACCCTTTCTCTGGTTTCTTCTTTTGATGAAATACAATAACATACCTTTAATAATGGTATCCATGGGAACATAACCTCCCATTATGTCAATGAATCGCATATCCACTTGTTCACCCAAGTCAGTTCGAACAAACTGCATACATGTTATGGGAACTTAAAAAAAAAACAACAGATGCATTTGTAGGCACTTGATAGGGTAAAAGTATATAAAGTAATTTAACTTATATAATCTAAATAACCACTATTTTTAAAGAGATTCTTTAATCTTTAATATAAAAACCAACGCATAAAAGGTGTTCGGTCTCACCTCAGGGCAAAGCACATTGATACGGATGCCTTTTTTCTTGTAAGGAGCAAGTGATCTGGTAAACATAACCACACCCCCTTTCAAAATAAAGTGTAAAAGAAATATCAGAAGAAAAAATACCGTAAATGAGATGCATTCCTTGAGCGATTAAGTAGGTATTTATTTACACAGAAAATTTATAAGAACAGCAGTGAATTAACTCAATGAAAGTTGGGTATTATAGGCATAATTCTGATATTTACTGAATTAATCGAACCTTTTGAGGAAGAATAGATAGGGTCACTGATCATTGGATATAGTCCAGATGCCGAAGCCAAATTTATCACCACACCAGGTTTCTTTGCAGCTTCCATTATTTTGATCTGCATAAGACCGACTTTATTAAGAAATGCGAAAGTTACCGAACCTTAAATGACTTTAAACTATGAAAAAAAATTTTATATAAAAAGGTGCTCCTTATACTGTCAACTATAAGCATGCAACTTGAATAGAGACGGAAGATATATTTTCAGGGGTGTCAGGGAATAGCATTATGAAACTGATTAACTGAAGTTGATCATCAAATCATCATATAACGTTTGGATAATATATTTTATACATGCTACAACAGAACCGGTTATCCAACGATAAACCCGTTTCACCTCTTCTATTAACATAAGATAAGAGAATCTTCACTCTTACGACCATTCCTCAAAACATCCCTCTTCTTCTGATATAAATGTATCTTTCATCATTCTAAATTTTCATTCCTCGCATAATCACAACTTGGTAAACTACAGCGTGTATCACATAACCACTTTCATAACCCACATTCAAACACCCTTTGAACAAAATTTCCTGGACATTTTTAATGCTCATCTGCTATTTTAAAATTTATCTTGGTAAAAACAAGTGAAGTAAAAACATACCGCCCTGTGGGTGCAATCGATAACAGCTACAAGATTGACGTTAATTGCATGTCTCCATGAGCGTGTACCATCAGTTTGGTCCTTTTGGAATGGCACGGAAGTTGCAATACCCGCACAATTAATACATATATCCAAACCGCCGTATGTTTCCAGGTGCTTCTCAAATGCGGCAGCCACTTCTCCTGTTGGTTAAACACATAAATGAAGTTGATAAAAAGCATAGCAGGAAAAACGCTGCATATCAGAACAAAGTCATTCCTTAAATGATTAAAACCCACCCTTGTTACTGACATCACATTTCACAAAAATAGCAGACGGGAATTCTGATCCCGAATGAAACTTGAGATTTTCTTTCTCTAAAAGCAATGCGACCTCCTTCCCCTTCTCAGAATAATCAACAACCGTAACAAATATACCCTTTTGAGCAAGAGCAATGCAAAGTGCTTTACCTGCATATCAAAACAAGAAAAGTAGTACAAGATATCAAGAATCCCAATTAGATTAACCATTTTCTGAAAACAGCCATCATCCGAATCTAACAAAACTAGAAGCACTTTCATCATCAAACCTTCCACCCCAAAGTTATTCCCTTTTTCATATTTAAATTTAAAATAAAAAGAGATTTGAATCATTTTATATCGATTAGTGGACTAGTATATTATCATCATCTTTGACATCAAATGATCAAAAGGTCCAATTTTTTTTTTCTCTTTCTTTAGATATCAAATAGATGACTACCAACAAACTTTTTCGCCACATCTTAATACAAATGGAGAGTGATCGTGATCGTGATCCCCAGTTCAAACTAGCAGGGAAAACAGGCTCTAATGTACTACGCGTCCTAACTGGTATTTCCGTAGCCATTTGTTAGAATTTTTCAACTGGTCATCCCAAAATGTTTACCTACAGTTTTACTCGATATACTATTTCTTCCGAGACCTTTACGACGTCTTACCACTAGGCCGTCCGACACCTTGAAGACAGTTAACATCTAAACCACACTACTAACTATACAAATATGCTCTACTGATGATTGATAAACTTACACACTATCAAGTCATACTATAACAAAAAAAAAAAAAGTCAAACATTTTGATCATCACCAAAATTGTAGTAACTTTTATATTCAATTAGCCTATGATCATAGTTGCAAAATATTAACAGTAAATATCAAAAATAAAACTTATAAGAAGAATTAAGTGAAAAAGATATATGTATATATATACCAATTCCAGAGGCACCACCAGTGACAAAAGCAGAAAGGCCAGGCTTTAGCTCCATCTCTTATCTTCTTTCACACTTTGATGATGATGATGTCTATATTTATCTACCTATATTTTTATAAAATACTTATATACTGTATATCTATATCTATGTTTTTTATTTTTATATAATATAAAGAGAAAAGGTTATTTTCGTTATATAAAAATAGCAAAATTTGTTGTTACGAGTATTATCTTGACGTACTATTCTGTACTCACCAAACGGTCTTTGAAAATATTGGCGGCCAGAGACAATATATAATATATTGAGTCACATTTTATTTTAACTGGGACCCACTTTTTTAATTAAAAAATGGGTATAAAATGAAAATTTGATAACCTTGGCCATGGCCCATGCAAATCATATGATAATATTTTTTAGAAAAGATTTTTGATTCTGGAAATGCCTTGGAATTATTTCTTATTTCGACCTTAACAAAAATCTTGTTAATGTTCAAGAACGTATCTAACTATAGTACAAAACTATTTTTTTTTTACCCCGGGCGTTGCCCCCGGATCAACGTTGTGCCATGCAAACATACATACAACATTATTTAAAAGTTTGGACACTTAAAGTTTAATATAAGGGGTAGAAACTAAATGAATAGGTGACCAAACCAATATTTTAATAGTAAAAAGTTAGAAGTCTTAAAATAAGATATAGAAAGTAAAAAAAAAAAGGAAAAAAAGAAAAAAAAAGATTTGATGATTAAAGTTAAAAGTTAAAGTTAATTGATAAAAATTAAAAACTTTAAAAGTAAATTATACTTAAGTTTATAAACAAAAGGTTAGACTAAAGTTAAGAATCCAAAAGTTAAGTAGTTTATAAAAAGTTAGACTAAATTTAAAAATTTAAAATTTAAGTAGTTTATAAAAAGTTAGACTAAAGTTAAAAAACCAAAATTTAAGTGTTAATGATAAGAAATTCTAAACGAATACAATCAGATTTTTTATTTTTTTATTTTTTGAGAAAAGGACAAAATAGTTAACGTCAGCAAGTTACTGTAGCTTTTGCTACTTAACGAAAAGTTGAAGAAACGAAAGTGATGTGATAAAAAATAAAATGGTAAAAACTTTAGTAAATTTATGTGATAAAAGGTAAAGAGAAACTTTCGTAGCAAAAGTTAGAAAAACGAAAGTTTAAAAAGTAAATAAAACAACAATCTCGTGTCAGAAGTAAAATAATTAAAAGTTATGTGACAAAAAGTAAAAAGTTAAAAGTTTATGTGATATAAAGTAAAAAGAATGAGAATTTCGTGACCAAAGTTAGGAACACAAAAGTATAAGAGGTAAATATAAGGCCAAATGTGAACAAAATTAAAGTTTTGGGGCAAAACAAAATTCTTTTAAAGTTTTGTGATAGCTAGATTAAAGAAAAAAAAGTTGTTGTAGTTTTGTGTCCATGTAAAAATACACTACGTACAAAAAAAGATGCACAATGAAAAGTCAAAAGCCATAAATATCGTCTACCGTTATCAAATAAAGACTTGTAATTTTGTAAACGTACAAAAAAGGATGTGCATAGAGAAGTTGTACCATGAATGCAATAAAGACTTGTAAAAGTATATAGGTTTTTAGTATATTAGAAATAAATATATTGTGTGTATATATATATTAAATCTAGAATAACTTTTTTTTTTATTTACATTCAGTTATCAAATGTTGGTATTGTATGTATCCAACTATATTATCACGCACATGGATCTTTTTTCAGAAATTTCATGTTTGAATC
>JANDBE010119631.1:0-10863 GCA_024320915.1 Erigeron philadelphicus
CCGATCTGATTGAGATCCAATGTTCTCATCTCCGAATCACATCGGCATGTTGCAACGATCAAGGAAGGTCAATGATTTGTATATTGCCGCTCAACGACAGACCGTAAACTACAAGCCACTATGTAGAGAGTAACCGACACAAACAGGAAGACATACAATGACAACGGAAAGATTAGAATTCCCAACTTAAGGTAGAGAAGGTAACTCATAACAATTTAACAAATTATTACTAAATAGATATCTGTACATTGCTTCCCTTGTAACAAGCACTACTTTTAGTGAAATATGATCGCTTTATTTAACGACTTTTAAATAGCGAAGAACCTGGCAATGTAAGGCAATGCGTGGCAAGTACCAACTAGTTACAACATAACAGAGAATTACCCTTTTAGTAAGTTGTAGCTTATACATCGGCTTACCGATTATAAAACCGGACAGTGAATCATATGAGATCTTCACACAAATTTACACAATTTCTCGATTGCTTCCATTATAAAAATGAAAAAAAAATAAAAAATATATTCGCATAAAAAACTAACTAGTTTCTCCAATTTAGTAGCAACGTCCTGGTCAACGCGATTAATAACCCTTAAAGGGTCAGCAATTTTCAAAGCCTCATTAGAAAGTGCGACTCCTATGTGTGTTTTCCCTACATCAAGCCCCAACAGTGGGCCTCAATTACTAGCAGTTAACTTTTGTAACTTGATGAATAGATCTAAAGGATTTATAATCTTCATGAAGAGAAAGTGTATACAGAGTGGTGGGTGAATTAGATGTATATAAAGAAGAGTAAATAGGGCGTGGGTGAATAGGATGTATATGAAGAGTAGATGGGGCGTGTTTTGAAGGTATTTGACGTAGCTTTTAAGAAAGGGTCAAATGCTATTTAGCTATAACCAAACACTAACATTGTTAACGATGGCTAAAAAGTAATGGTGAGCATGTGAATGTTTAAGGAAGGTTAAACCATCCTTAACCGTTCACTTTTCACCTACATTTTTTTCCGCTTTTTTTTTTTTTTTTTGTCTTTTTAGCCAATCACCTTTAAATTGAATACCACACTATACCTCACAATACCATATAAATATTCAAATAAAGTAAATATCTAATATGCAAAAAAAGATATGGACCCAAGATGTTTTCATTTTAAACTTTCACCTACCCGCTACAACCATTCACATTCTTGCTTAGTCTTTTTACCTATGGGTTTCACCCACTCTTACTAATTCTCTTAGTAAAGAGCTTAGGTGAAAGGGTGTAACTGAATGTATTCACCTAAGCCCATTTGTAATCGTTCACTCATTTCATCTATACTATATCTTGCCACATCACTTATAACCACGCCCTATTTACTCTTCTTCATATACATCTAATTCACCCACCACTATGTATACACTTTCTTTCCATGAAGATTATAAACCCTTTAAATCTATTCAACAGGTTACAAAAGTTAACTGCTAGTCGAGGCCCACTGTTGGGTCTCGATGTAGGGAAAGCACATATAGGAGTCGCTTTTTCCGATGAGGCTTTGAAAATTGCTGACCCTTTAAGGGTTATTAATCGCGTTGACCTGAACGTTGCTAATGAATTGAAGAAACTAGTTAGTTTTTTATGTAAATATTTTTTTTTTATGTTTTTTTTCTTTTTTAATAATGGAAGCAAACCTGGAATTGTGTAAATTTGTGTGCATGCCTTAGATCATTCACTCTGTAAGCCGATGTAGTAAGCTACAACCTGCTAAAAGGGTAATTCTCTGTATGTCGCAACTAGTTGGTACTTGCCACACTTTGCCTCACATTGTTAGGTTCTTCGGTATTTAAAAGTCGTTAAATAAAACAGTCATACTTCACTAAAAGTAGTGCTTGTTACAAAAGATGCAATGTACAAATATCTATTTACTAATAATTTTATGAGTTACCTTCTCTACCTTAAGTTGGGAATTCTAATCTTTCCGCTGTCATTGTATGTCTTCATGTATGTGTTGGTTACTCTCTTCATAGTGGCTTGTAATTTATGGTTTGTCGTTGAGCGGCAATATACAAATCATTGACCTTCCTTGATCGTTGCAACATGCCGATGTGATTCAGAGATGAGAACATTGGTTCCCAATCATTAGCCTGTACATCGACTTACCGATTATAAAACCGGACAGCGAGTAATTCGAGACTTGCACAAATTTACATAGGTTCGCTCAACCCCTTGTTGCATTTCATTATAAAAAACACGTTAAAATAAGGCAAATTAAATCTAACAAGTTTGTGTATTTCTGCTTTAGCATTGTCGTCGTTACTCAAAACCCTGCAAAATTTAAGACAGAATGATCCAGTCAACCACCGGTAACTTGTATTGATTTTAACAGTAAGGGTTATTAGTAAGAAGATTTTACCTAGGAGGATTAGCCACTTTCAATTCATTGTCTGAAATTGCGACTCCAATGTGTTTCTTACCCACATCGAGTCCCAACAGTGGGCTTCGTTTGACACCATTTAGCTTTTGTAAGTGAAGAAATAGGAGTGCAGGTGCTATTATCTTCATCTACAAAGTTCAAGAATTAATCACTTAGAACTTAAGAAGTGAGGCAACAACTAGCTTCTAAAGTTACCCTATATATTATAATCATCCATTTTAACATTAGAAGTAGTGTACATCTTAAATGAAGTATTACATTTATGAAGGCCCAAATTGTTGATTTCTCGGATTAAAAATAAATCAACCCAAAAAAATCAAAATTCAGTAATTCGAAAGAATAAAATTTCTAAACTAAAACTCTAAACACCTGAAAAACAGAGTTCCTAATATGAGAATCAAACACAAACGAAAAAGAAAACAGATTAACATACATACAAACATACATAAAATCAAAGATAATTCTTATAAGATATATAGATATATAATAACAAATTATAAAAAAGAGCTAAAATATAATGAATAAATGTAATATAAGAAACTCAAACCAGAAAGTAATAATTTGCCTGTTATTTCTCGATAGGATGGGTTTGATCTGTAGGATGGTTGAAGAGATAAGACACGATGGGTAGGTGAATGAACGTTTATGAAAGGTAGATAGATGGTGTTTGGGGCTTTGGGCTAGTTTTCTTAAAAAGGACAATTGTCTAAAATGTATTCCACTATAACCTAATGTCTATAGCGTTTATCTAACTTTAGTATAGTTTATTATTGTGGGTATGTAACTTGTTAAAATTAACCAATGATGTAGTGGAACCTCCTATCATATAAAAGAGGTGATGTGGCACTAAGTATACTGACAATATACATACTAGTATCGCGTATACAATTGATAGGAAATGCATGCTAAGGAAAATATGTAGAAATCATTGACTTTTTTGATTGTTGCAACATGCCGATGTGATTTAGAGATCAAAACATCGGATCTCAATCATCGTGGTTGTTGGCTCGCGGTATATTGTCACCATCAATTCTTCTATGATGGAAAAGCTGCTGCTGCTGTTTCGTGGACCTGTGACATGTTTCAACGTATTTTGTTGTTATTGATTGCAATTAGATATGATAAAAGTTAAATGACAAAGTATATATAATGGGAATCCTGTATAGGTACATGGATAAGCTAGAATATCATCTGTTTATGACACAAAAACATACCGCTGGCAAACTTCGACTGCTGGAAACTATGGTTTAGTGGACATTAGTTGAGAGATGATCTAAGTAATTGGTTCCACCACCTCTATGATATCTCTGATGAAATCTTATAATGTTTTCCACTTACTACAGCTGCTTCAAACATGTGAGGTTCATTAAAGCTGCGTTTAAACTTACAATCTCTAAAATGAACCTGTTATCTGTGTAGCTAGGAACTTAAGGGGAAGCTTAAAAGGTTAGTAAAAAAGGAGAAGGTTTTATCACCCTAAAGTTATTTAGGTACGTGAGACTCAATTATGAGGTTAGGTATAGGGGGTAAGAGATATAGCCACACTCCTAGTCTAGGTTTTGAGTGTACTACAATCACCACTCTCTTTAAGCTTGCAAAAATCATTGTAGATTGTATGTGTCTGACCCGTGAACCGTATTTTTGAGTCTAATTCTTTGTTCATAATATTACCAACATCTAAGGTTCAAGAAGACGATTCGATTCGGATTGACAGAAAGGCGTTGTTTGAGTTGATGCTAACACAACAGATTACCTAGTTAAGAGGTTATCAACTTCTGGATTTATGAAGACAAATGTGTTGTATGTTGATTGCAGTTGTGGCCTTTCAGCATTCAATTAAAAAAGATTGGGAGTTGTCAGTATTTTTTTGTATATATATGAAACCTGACCTACTAAGATAAACGTTCAATGTAACATGTTAAATCGTGTTAAGCTATCGAAACACGTGGTCTGTTTTTTCAGAAGCTAAATCATAGAAAGTGCATTTATATATTCCCTGTTGTTTATTAGTTAGCATTTGTACTTTATTTAAAATAACACATTTATATACAGCTGGATAATTAATTTACTTATAACCATGTTTATTCATGTGTGTTAGACTAGGATGGTGGAAAAATTTGTTACGAAGGGGACACTGGGAAATTTGCTCAGATGCACGCCTGCTATTGGAATGAAGTAGGAATATCCAAGGTGAGCACTAACAGATGCACTTTTCATTTTTTTTTATCACGAGTTCTATTTTATTGTGTATTTTAATTAATATTAATTATAGCAAGTAATTGTTGATTTTGTAACTTTCAGAGTGCTATGCTGATGCTCAAGGGGCTTAAACTAGATAAGGCAGACGAGAAGGCTACGAACGATATGTTGGCCGCGGTGGGAATACTGCACGTATTATTGTTATGTCTTATATGTGAATCAAGTCTTCCTTTCATCCTTTGTACTAAATATGTTAATTTGTCAATTTAAAACCTTGCAGGGCTATCTAGACTTCTTTCACAGTGACAAATCCAAAAGTCAACTATGGAAAGGGGAAATTGATGCCAACCAAATGAATGTATTTGTGTCTGTTTTTGATTGCTTGTGTTTGTTTTTGATAGATTCCATATGTTTCTGTTTTTGATATGAGAATTGGATTTTGATTGGACAGTTAGTTGTCGAGGAGAAAGCGGACTCATATATTATGTGTCTTGTTTATTGCTTCATTATGCAGTTAGCTGTGTGTCGTGTGCCTTTCATCCTTTACATTGTTTTTCCTGTTTTCATTATGTATATTTTGCTCGTTTTCAAAGAAACTGAAACAACCCATCACAATTACTTGATATATGATGGTGTTGGTCATTCACCTGCTAGAGATTGTAGAAATATTGGCGATAGAGTCAAAGTAAGTTTAGTTGAACAAACAGTTTGTTAAAAGTTTGTTTAGCTTTAAAATAAAATATTTCTCGATTATTTGGGTTATTGTATTTCCAGTTAAGAGAACCACCTGCAGCTACTAATCTGTGTGCGCCCTCTTGTACTCCGGTTATTGACTATTGGCACAATTGCACTTTAGCTGATCTTAGTTAGGGAGGATAAAAGGCATCATCTTTGAAGGGCATATCTTACATTTAGATTTTTCTCTCGTGGGGTTGGCTATTGGTTATTATTTGTTTATAATTGTTATTTTTGTCTTATATTATGTGAGATTAGGCTCTAGGGCAGATGGTTACATGAGATTTGGCTGCTGAACGTGTAAAAGGAAACTTGAAGTTAAGTGGGTACTCTTGTTGAAGGTACATCTGTATGACTTTATGTCTTAGTAGATGAGAACCAGTTGAGGTTGAAATGGGTCTTTTTTAGTAGTCTGATTAAATGGGATGGGTCAGATTGACATGCAGACTTTTTTTTTGTCTCGTAAATTCACTTTCAGTAAGTAATGCCTTAGGTATGTTCATGAAAATAATATTATGGCAAAAATAATTTACATCGTATATAAGACAATGTAGGAGGTTGTAGGCAGAAACACATTCTTGGCGGCTTTCAACCTTTTTTAGCTAAAAATAATAGTGACCTGTTTCAGATAGAATGCCATCTAATAACCCATTCGTTAATAGTATGGGTTGAACTTGCCATCTTTTATGATTTAAAAGATGACACTTTATGTCCTTTTGACCTTCACAGAGGGTGTTTCTGATGCTGATTTGGTTCTTTTTGGTGATTTCAAGGCCAGCATTGGCGGTTGAGGTTTTTGCCTCATTCATGATTTTTTCCATTTAACTGGTATTATGATTCAAGTGAACCCCATTCGATATCTGGTTCCAGATCTTTGTAGAGTCTTTGAGCATAGTTACGAAGAGCTTTGGCAGACTCCTTACCATGGTGGAACCATTGAGGCGGTCGTTTGGATCTGGGAGATATGGTCAAAGGAGTGCCCTTTCCCGACAACATATTCACACAGAGTCCATCTTGGATAGGAGATTTTGGGTGTCACATGACTAACGATGGAGAATTTATCCTTTGCCGTCTTCCCCCCGTAGCGATACTTAGTTTAGAACGCCAGGTTTAGCTCATTGGTTTAGGGATCTGGACATGCTGTTACAGTGTCACCTATGGCTTCCTGGTTATTGGCAAATGCATCCACGTTGATTTTTGCTATCTGTGTGGTTTTGACATAAACCAGTCCAATATGTATTCCGGGATCAAAGTCTTCATGGTCCCAACTGGTACTAATCTCAAAATTCACATAGACTTTGTTCTCATATATATTGTTCATTTGGGTTACCGCACTTGCTCTTTCTCAATCTTTCCATGTAAAATGGCAGAATGCTGACGAAATCCGATGCAGGTAATAAACGTACCAAAATCTAAACTTCTTGGTTTAATTTGAGGCTGTGTATTACTTTTACTACATACAATCTGTAAGAACTTCTTTCGTTGTCTATTAGTTGTTCAATTCCAGTTCCAATGCATTAGTTTTACCATACCCATTTGATGATACTTGTATATACCACTCTTGCTAGAAAAATTGAGTATAAATGCCAATGCGTGTATGTTAACATCTTCTAGATTAAGCCTCAGTGCTACCATCAGTCCACTGTGTGAGAAGGTTCTGCCTGTAAGTGATGCTGGTCGAATTGGTCCTGCCAAAAGTATATGCTGAAGTGGGTTAATATGTGTTATTAGCAACGATCTCTTCTCTACTCGGCCATTTGGAACATCTCTTAAAACTTCCAGTGGTACTTGTTTGCAGCATGGTTTTTCAAAAATAATTATTATTCTGAACAATTGATTATTTACTTTCTTTATTTCAACTTCCAATTGTCATGCAGGTAACCATGATGAAATTACCTTTTAGCTAGATGCCGTAGAACATATGGGCATGCCCATGACCATAATATTAAATTCATTTCAGATAACAGGTGTGCCACTAATTATCTCTATTGTGTTGCATCATGCTTGAATATGCTGATGTAACTTGGTCCTCTTTGTATATTCTGTAGTGATGGTGAGACATTTATATATGCTGATGATCTATGTATAAAGCTGTGGGAACTTGGAAATTAGCAGTCTGAGTTTTAATATTGATCATGATTCATGAAGCCAACAAACATGGAAAATGTAACTGGTAGAGCTGATTTTATCGGGCTTTCCAAATTAAGAATTAGCCAGCTCATATTCTTTCTTGCATAAACTTTTACACACTTTTTTGCTGCAGAGGTGATAACTTCAGCTGAGTTTCATCCTTAACATTGTAATATGTTTGGCATACAGTAGCTCAAAAGGCTTAATGAAACTTCTTGATTTGAAACAATTAGCTTTGGTTACAATGTGTATTGGTACTTATCTGAGATTAATTGTCTTGTCTGAAATTCTTGCTTGGATTATACAGGTGAAGCATTTGTATAGGCTGGCACCAAGTTCATATACGGATTAGGATTCGAACTCATCTTTGTAGCGCATAGATATGAAGCAGAGTGTTGCTAGAGTGCTACTAAGATTCAATAGCAGATTATGATTTAGGGTTGGAGAAGATAAGGAGCATGACCCCACATTAGGCTACTGCCATGGCTGTGAGAGCAGTTGCAGCAGTGGAAGCAGCTATTTTAGATGCTGAAAAGCAGCAAGGGAAGCAGGGGCAGCAGAAAAAGGCACAAATTTAGCCAGTGTTTGTGGCTACTGCAATGCAGCCAATAATACAAACTGCACTTTGCACATGGTAAATAACTAGAAACCTATATGATTAAGGCGATATCAGAAGTTTGTTTTTATCAAATCGTAGTTATTGAAACTTCTGTTTTGAAATGGGTTAATCTTATTTTTAATCTTTTTTTACATGCCTTTTCATTAAACAAATGGTCTATTCAAAAATGCTAAAAGAAAAAGTAAGATACCAGAAAAATGAGATTTTTTGAACATGACCTATCAATTTTGTGCTCGCATATTTCATCATTTATAATGTCTTTTATTTGAGAAGCCAAATAATTTGCTAAGCTTTTATTGCGAAGTACAACTTAATAACTACTGTTTGTCCACTGTATACTCTGTTACAATATACTATTGTTTTTCAATAGTATACTAAGTTTTTCATAAACATATCTAAGTTTTTTACCAATTTCCCAGTGATTTGATTGTCATTTTTTGTTAAACTTAGTCGCACCTTATATTTTTGTTCGCCTGTTCGGGTGTTGAGACTAGAATCGGAGCCAGATTAAGAAAGAGATGCAAGATAAGGCATGTGGCATCAAACTGCTTTCTTTAAGTTGCCTAGTCCCAAAGCAGAAACTTTTTTTCCCCAAAGGTACTAAATTATACGCTTGTGAATCTCTATTCCTTGACGGAACCATGAAACCTTTGGTAATGGTTAGATATTTATTTGAATAAAAGGCTAAGGAAGGTCTTGGGCTTTACGTCAGTCATGTGGTCTGAATGTTTGTTTATGGAATCGTTGTCCCATTGATTTCTTAGTGAAACAGATATGTTTAACATTCTAAAAAATGATCTAATTTCTGTTGGTAGGAACAATACATTTTTCAGGGCAGTAATCTAAGTTCCTTATTACATGATTATACATGCGTGAATATTATAAAGAGTGTATTCGTTGATCCACCACGTTTGAGTATTCTCATTTGTGAGTCTCCAGATACTCCCATGAAACAATAAAAGTACTTTTGTTAGTGTTACTCGTATATCACAAGCAAGTTGAATGGGAAAAATGGCATGAAAGTCGTCTAAATCTCAACTTTCAACATACAACGTTCTAAATATTTTTTCTAAAGATATGGTTTGTTATCAATATAATATAATTTTGCTTATGTGGAACTAATATATATGCTTAAAAATCAACCTAAAATCATAAGAATTGGACATGTGAAATCCATAAACTCTCTTTTCTAATCTTATCTCTTAATTCATCCACATGTCACCATCCTATGATTAATTTGATGTTTAGGCACATGAGTTAGGTTGATTTATCATATATAACGATTAATCAACTTAACTCATATGGTTAAAAATCAACTTAAAATCTTAAGAATTTGACACGTGAAATCCACCGAGTCTTTTTCCTAATTTTATATCTTGATTCTTCACATGTTAACATTCTATGATTAAGTTGATGTTAAGGCATATGAGTTAGGTTGATTCACATGCCTAAAGTTGATATACAAACATGGAAAAGTTTAACAAGAAAACCAACAAAATGACAATTAATAAAAACTTCCAAAGACAACACCAAAATCATTAGTTATATCAACTTTAGATTTATTTGAGAGCAACTAGAAAACTACTTTTCCTAAAAAAATCGACATATCTACTTTACATGTATTTAAAAGCAACTGAACAACCACACAATGTTTTTTGAATACTTTTTTTGTATGGATAAGTTTGCAACACACATTACACGTTCGTTTTGTACAAATGTACAATAAGTTAAAAGAAACCAAACTTAACTGGTTTACTGGTTCACTATTTGGAAGGATAGTTACGACTTAACTTTGAGGGGAAGGTGTGGAACATGGTTTAGATTCGGTTTACTCGAAAGTCGAAACCACATAAGTTCACCGATTCCCCTTCTTCGGTTTAATGTTGATTTGGTATTGATTGGTTTGTGAAACCGTGTTTGACAATTGAAAGATGACCAACTGGATATCTTGGAAATTACAGTTCATGATTTAATATATAAATAAAAAATTGAATAATGAGTTTGTATCATGACACCATATAAAAAATACTAACAAGTTCTTGATTTAATGCAATGAAATAACTTAGGCAACATGTTATTGGTGTATGAGTTGATGTTTGTTGATGTATCATGATATCGTCTATCCTTATGAATCACACCTCTTCATACCCTGTTTTAGTTTTTTTTTTAAAATGGGTACTTTTGTCAACTTGTTATTGCGATTTGCGATGGTGCCATGGTAGTGGTCGTTATAATTTACTTAGCTTTAGTCCATAATTGAGCCCATCAAATAAAAGGCCCAAGGTGGAGGGATCTTTGAAAGCCGAAAATGAACTAGTTCGGTTGAGTTCAAGGGTCTGATTATGATTAATTGGTGGTACATATGGATTGTAAGGAACAATATCAAGTTCCAGGGTAGTAGCATTAATAATAAAGAAGTCATTCAAATATCAACTCACTCGAGTTTCTATGGTATAGATGTAGAACAAAACACAAAGGTCTTTCATGGAACTATTGGTGTAATTTCAATCTCATGTAATTTCTTGTACAATTGGTACCGCTAGCGATTTTGCCGGGATAAATACAAATATAATATATACTTTTAAAAAAAAAAGGATTGAGTTCAGTTTCAAAAAGTCATATGGATCTATGTGGCCAATTCTAAGTGGTCAAGGAAAGCAAACCTATCATATCACAAATGACAAACATTAATAAAAAAAAACCAAAAAAACGTAATAATATTATATGTATCTTTTTATCTAAATTTCTACTTTCTTCTCCCTCCTCAATTCTA
>JANDBE010119726.1:0-10862 GCA_024320915.1 Erigeron philadelphicus
CCCTCTACGAAACCTTCTTTTATACCTATAATATCCTTAATAAGATCTCCGCCGTCACCCCGTCGCCGCCGCCACCATCACGATATATGACTAGTGTTTTATAAGGGGTATTCATAGATAATGCGTAATTGAAGCTATTCTAAACTAAAATGACATGTTTTCAAACTTTTGGATAAAAATTGAATTTTCTGAATGAACCCACCCTAATATGGATTTCGTAAAAATGGGAATTAAGTCACAATCCTTGCCGTTCAATGAAAGAAAAAGTCACATTCCTTGTTTTCTTGATTGCAGGGGGGTAACGATGGGTGACGGTTTCAAGGTAATTAGGACTTTCTTATCTCTTTGACTAATTATATTGAATTGAATGATTTTCTAGTAATCAATGTTTATGATAATTTCATGAAACAAGGTGTGCAATTTTTATGTTGATTTTCAATACTACCGGGGATTTCCATGGTACATTATTTGTATTTGTTATTTTGCAAAATAGCTGTTGGCTATTAATATAACCACTATTAATATAACCAACAACTCGGGTAGTCTAGTGGCTATCATTTTAAACCGTTTTACAAGATGTCCCGGGTTAAATTTTTGTTAGATACAATCTTGGAAGCAGTCAGAAAAAATGGTTGTTTAAGCAAAAGATATAAGCCAATGTGGGGCTAGCCCATTTTGGTACATGTTCTTGTCTCTTGGGGTAGAGGTTCAACTTTTGGCAATTAAGTTGTTTAGTATTATTTGGTGTAATTAAGAAGTATACACGTATAGTATTTGTTGTTCAAAAGAAAAAGTGGAAAGAAAGAAAAGATATTGGCAAAAAATGCTTCGATATCTTTATTAAGAGTAACTGGGCTTTACATAAGCCATTACAGAAACAAAAGGTTACAGAAAAGATCTAATATTACTCCTCAGAAAAAGGCTACTGATGACGGTCTTTTATTTGACTTGAAAAATCTCTAGGCATTACGCAATGCATAAGACTCGGGTAAAATACAAAGCCACCTCATCGATGTTCGAAAACATATCCTGGTTAGATAGCGTACATGTGAGTCAAAAGTTAAAACGACTCGTCTAAATCATCTGCTAAACTTAAAAAGTCTTTGCACAATATTAATGCATAAGACTCTGTTTTTACACAAAGCCTCACGAGATATCATGTTTAGATAGCGTACATCTGAGTCAAAATGACTCGCCATAATTTGCTAAGCCTAAAAAGTACTTTTCCTACTAGAATATGATGTTAATTAGTACAGAAAGTAATTATATGGCATTTGAATGTCATGATTCGTTTATCTGTCATATACCATTGAGATATATATATACACACAGACATATAGGTCCCCTACTTTTCACATCCCTCTAGTTCTGATCTTGCTTATGCATTACTTATACAGTTATACGTTTCTTCATTTTAGGTACAGGAAATGTTTCATGGGACACCTAGTAAAGTTTCAAAGTTTGCACCGGAAAAAGATGTTATTAGTAGCATGCCAGATAGTGTGATTACTAATATTTTAGATCGTTTGTCAATACAATATGCGGTGAGAACTGATGTCTTGTCAAAAAACTGGAGGTTCAAGTGGACTTTACTCACCCAACTCATATTTGATAAAAACTTCTTTAAATTATTAAGACGACCATGTGATTCTTATCGAAATCGAGATGAGCCGTATAAATTTAATGAAAGAGACATAAGTAGACTTCTCTTTCATCTGAAAGGCCCCATAGCAAAATTTGTCCTTTATATACCATATGAAGATGCTGAGCAGTTAATGGATGTTAAGAAGGACATTTATCACTGGGTTGTGTTCTTGTCCAGAAAAGAAATCAAGGACTTCATTTTTGTAGATAAGTGTACAACGCCACTATTTGAGTTGCCCACCCAACTTGATTCTTGTACAGGGTTGAAACATTTGAAGCTAAAAGGTTGTTGTTTCCCTGTTTCACCTAGTTTTAGTGGTTTTCCAAATCTTTTGAGCTTAGACTTGTATTGTGTACAATTTGGAAGCTACAAGTGCAGATGGGAGTTAATAGCTCGGTGTCCTTTACTTGAGATGCTGAAAATTGGTACGTGTGTAGATATCGGTGAACTGGAACTAAACGAGATTGCAAAACTTGTTAAGCTTAAAATGTTACATCTGAAGTCCCTTAAGCCTGACAGTATGGCATTTATCACAAAGCTTAGTGCTCTTCCAAAACTTCGGGAGCTTACGGTAGAATTTTGCCTTTGGATGGTAAGGTTACTTGGGTGACTGGGTCTTTGAAATTCATGTTACTAAATGTTGCATTGAGTATATCAGAAATTTCTAACATATTCAAGTGGCTTTTTGTGTACAACTTTTTTATAGTCATTGGCAGAAGATGGTGTAGAAAGGTTCCCTACCGCCTTTTTATGCCTCGAGACTCTTACACTATCCAATGTACAGTTGGATTATGATAAAATGAAATCATTTGTCTTTGAAATGATTTGCGGCTCCCCAAATTTCCAGACCCTTAAGATCACGGTGAGTGAAGTGCATATGCATCATCTTGACATTTTTAGACAAATCTCATATGTGTGCATTTGAATACTATTCACTTTTGCAGGCTACATACAATAATCCCAAAGTTCGACCACCAGAATTTTTCCCCTCAAATTTACTCAATGGACAGCTACAGCTTCAGAGTGTGGTGTTTGGAGGTTTTAGAGGTTCAGAGTTTGAAGTATATTTGATAAAGACTTTACTTGCTTGTTCCCCTTCTCTAAAGAAATTTAATATCGGGATCACTCCATATCCACTGTTTCATGGTATTTATGGAAAATTTATGTTTGCTAACAAGTTGTTGAAGCTCTATCGAGCCTCCCCTGTAGTCGAAATAGACGTCTACTAGATTAAATGTTTTAAACTTACTTTCCATTTCATGTGGTTTTGCGTGAATTTGGTTAATTAGGATAGCTTCAATTCAACAGCATTCTTAATTTCATATGTAATAAACTTTTTGTTTAGTATGGTGTGATGAACTGATGATCCTCTTTACTTTCTTAACCAGGCTTTCTTTTTTAATTAGAAGGCGATGAATATGTGACCTTCAATAAAAGCTTGTGACTCTACAATTGTATAAAAGAAACTGAGGTAAAAGATGGTGCATAGGTAAAGTTTTGATTAGTAGTGACTTGACTGTGGTGATATGATATACAGTTTAGGGGATATAGATAGTGCAGAGGTAAGTAGTTTTTCAAGAATAATAGTGGCTGAATACATAAATAATGTTTTTATGTATCAAGTATGTAATTGACGGTTATTATGTTTATTAAGTCAAAAAGAAACATGAAATTTGACTAAAATATATGTAATTGACGGACATTATGTTTATTAAGTAAAAAAAAAACATGAAATTTGAATGAATGATTAACTTTTTAATTATTAAATTTATAAGGTAGAAAGTAAACAAGGCATAGTTACATCAAAATAAGATAGTCTTTTACAACTGTTTTCTTTCAAAAGTTTATTTTTGTAATAGTGAACAAGGAAGTATCTCAAACATCTGTACCAGTTTCAACTCCGTATGTACTAGTATTTTTGGGTTTCCTTCATCCGTGGCTACCATTTAGGTAGAATATGTAAGCAGTCTCTTTATTTAGGTAAAGGTAAAGGTAAAGTTTGTTTATAACTTAACCTCTCTCATACACTGTCGAGATACCGGGGCTTAAAATCCACGAAAGCTAGGCACACCAGTTTTTTTCTTTATCCGTGGCTACATCTATATCTATATCTATAATGTTTATATTCATGTTATTATAAAGCATTGAGTTGTTTTCCCAAACTTGAATTTTTAAGTACACAAATATGCCATTTTACCCTTATATCTAATACTTTAAGAAAATATTATACAAAATTAATTAGTCAGAAGAATTCTAAGTTAATCAAAACAAAACATTTATAAGTTAGTATTATAAATTGAAAAATCAATATAACCAAAAATGTAAATAAATTAAAGTAAATAAAAAAAAATCAATCTGGTAGCATAATACTTTTACTAATTCCTATTATGCACGATCATCCCAGGCGCCAGCCGTAATCATCTTTGAAAATGATAGAGATTCATTATAGCTAATTCAATATTATAGGTACAATTTGATCAACTTAAACCCTTAGATTAAAGGGTCAAGTTTAAAAATCAAATTTTAGTCTTGACCATTAATTTTGATCTTGTAATATACATTATAAACTAAAATATCTACGCTTAATGTCAAAAAAAAAAACACTCAGCAAGTCAAGTTATGAAATTTTCAGAAGAAAGTAATAGTTTTACGAAATCAACGATTAATCGGTTAACCAATTGACCGAACAGAATAATATGGTTAACTGATCATACAATAAACTTTTTCCGACCTTCGCCCCTTACCCATAAAGGGTCTTAGGATCGGTATGAACTATAGAAAAGGACCGAAAATGTGTAACCGATGTTGTAACTGATTCTTTGGTTAACGTTCCATGAAAAGCGCTATTTAGGGTCATTTGGAAGCTATTTTAAACTCAAATGACATGCTTTTAAACTTTTGGATTAATATTGTATTTTCTAAAATATTATAACCCTTATATAGATTTTTCCTTAAATATGGGGATCGAGTTATGTCATAATAATCCTTGTTGCCTTTAAAAAAAGGAGTCATTCCTTGTTTTCTCGTTTGTGGAGGTCAACGCAGGGAGACGGCTTCAAGGTTAGGAGTACTTATTAATCTCTTTGACTTTTATGGACTGTTTTTCTAGTAATCAATTAAATACTTGTATTATTAATTATCTTGAATCTCTTTATAAAAGGTATATATAGGATTTAAATCTTACCAGGTGCAATCTCGTAAGTAATATAAAAAGGGTAAATTGGATGGAAAGTTTTAATTGTTTGTGCAAAATATTAAGAGATGAAAGAAAGAAAAGATATTGGCACAAAAAGCTTCATACTTGTATTCATTAGTAACTGGGCTTTGAATAGCCTTGCATTACAAAACAAAAGGCAACGGAAAATATTACTCGTAAATATTACTGTTTTTGATATAATTATTTGACTAGAAAAAGGCTTTACACAATGCATAAGACTCGGTAAAATACAAAACCACGAGGTTTGGAACCGTTACGGGATATCTTTGTTAGATAGCGTACATCCAACTATCTGAGTCAAAACGACTTGCCTTACTCTAAAAACCTGAATAGGAAAAACCTCGTTCGTTATGTAATTGTTGAAGGTGCATAATCATCTGCTAAAGTTACAATTATAATTGTTCTACTATAATATGTTGTTAATTAATAGAAAGTCATATGGTATATGAATGTCATGACAACAGAATTCGTGTATTTAGTTTTTGATATACGTGTATAGCTTATAGGTTTCTTGGTTTTAGGATGGAGGAAATGTTTCATGGGACTACACCTAGTAAAGCATCTAAGTTTGAACCGGAAGAAGATGTTATCAGCAGCATGCCAGATAATGTGATTACTAATATTTTAGATCGTCTGCCAATACAAGATGCGGTAAAGACTGATGTCTTGTCGAAAAGCTGGAGGTTGAAGTGGACTTTGCTCACCCAACTTGTATTTGATGAGAATTTCTTTGATTATTTAAAGAAAACAAATCCAGATGAGCCGTATAAATATAATGGAAGGGATATAAGTAGACTTCTCCTTCATCTGAAAGGCCCCATAACAAAGTTTGTCCTTTATTTACGAGTACCATATAATGAGCAGTTAATAGATGAGAAGGATTTTTGTCACTGGGTCTTGTTCTTGTCCAGAAAAGGAATTAAGGACTTCACTCTTATATGTAACTATACATGGAGGAAACAATTTATGATACCCACCCAGCTTTACTCTTGTACCAAATTAGAACAATTGAAGCTTGATCAATATGATTTCTATCTTCCACCTAGTTTTAGTGGTTTTCCAAATCTTTTTGTGTATCATTTGGAAGGTACAAGTGCCAGGAGTTTTTGGCTCGGTCTCCTTCACTTGAGATTTTGAAATTTAGTATGCGTGGAATACCTACTCCTGAAGTGGAACTGCAACTGAACCAGATTGCAAAGCTTGTAAATCTCAAAACGGTACATTTCGACAGCCTTTGGCTTGACAATCTGATATTGATCACAAAGCTTTGTCCTCATCCAAAACTTCAGGAGCTTACGTTAAATTTTGACTATCGGCGTATGGTAAGACTAGTTGGGTGAATGGGTCTTTAAAGTTCTTGTTACTAAATGTTGCATAGAGTGAGTTAATCAGAAATTTCTAACATATTGAAGTGTATAACTTTTTTTTATAGCCGTTGACAGAAGATCAATTGAAGTTCCATTTCGCATTTCCATGCCTCAAGACTCTTACATTGTACCATGTACATTTTGATTGTGATATAACGAGATCATTTGTCTTTAAATTGATTTGTGGCTGCCCAAATTTAAAGACTCTTGATACCATGGTGAGTGAGATGAATATCCATCATATCAGTTTGATATTTTAAAAAAAACTTCATAGCTGTGCATTTGAATACTATCCACTTTTGCAGGTTACGTATACAAGAGTAGTAATGTCCGGTCACCAGAATCTTCTTCCTTATATCCAGTCAATGGGACATCCGCAACTTCAGAGTGCGGTGTTTGCTGGTTTTAGGGGTTCAGAGAATGAAGTATGTTTGATAGAGTTTTTACTTGCTCATTCCCCTTTGCTAAAGAAGATTGGTATTGGACTCGATTCATCTAGAATGGTTGGTGGTGCTGAGGGAAAGTTTATGTTTGCTAACAAGCTGTTGAAGCTCTATCGAGCCTCCCCCGTTGTCAAAATAGACCTCTACTAGCTAGATTATATATTAAATGTTTCAAACTTACCTTGAATTTGGTTAATATTATTTATAGTTCTTTCATATGTAATTCAAGTGGAACTTGTTGATCACTTTAGTGATAATCCTCTTTAGTTTCTTTCTTAAACGGGCATTATGTTTTGAAATAGAGAAACCGATGAATATGTGACAGGCTAGGGTTCCCCTCATTTTTTATTTTTTTTTTTGTTTGTTTATAATTATAGATTTCGTCGGTTAGTTTCTCTATTACAACCCACCCACTTGAAATTACATGTTTTCTAACTTTTGGATTAAAATTGAATTTTCTGAATAAACCAAGGCTTGGTTTCATAAAATTAATTTCCTGATCCGACTGAGGCTTCAATGGAAGTTACATAATAGGGATATTTCGTAAAATTGGGGAGTATTTCACTCACAATCCCTGGTTTTCTTGTTTGTAGGGGCAGACAGTGTCAAGGTAATTAGGACTTTTTTTTATTAATCCCTTTGACTATTTATATTGAATTGAATGATTTTCTAGTAATCAAATAAATACAATGCTTGTATGAGAAGTTCATGTATCCAGGTTTGCGATTTTCATGTTGATTTTCAATCGTTTAACCACCTCCAAGGTAGTATTATTCTGAACCTTTTTAGGAGAGGTCTTAGGTTTAATTCTTGCTAGGTACAATCTCGGAAGTAGCTAGGGAAAGGTGGAATTTGTTTTGTTTTGGCAAAAGATATAAGAGATGACGGTCTTTTATTTAACTAGAGAAAGTCTTTACTCAATGCCTAAAACTCGGTAAAATACAAAGCCAAATACGTTCAGAAATGGCCACAAGATACGTTCTTAGACAGCGTACATCCGAGTCAAAATGACTCGCCTTCCCCGGGTAACCTGAATAGGAGAAACATCATCGGTTTACCCTTTATGTCGATTTAATTGTCATAGGTGCATAATTATCTCCCAAAATTAAAATGTATTGTACTATGTTATAAATTAATTTATTAAGGGTATTATAGATACTTCAAGTATATAATATTGATATTTCAAGTAGAGATGTTTAATACAGTGAATAAAAGGAGTATTTTCATATTATCAACAACTTTTTTAAATGGTGGCCATCAAGAACTTAGTTGGAAAAAAATGGAGAGAATCAAATGCTTTATAATGTAGTATAGATATAGATAAAAGGTAATGTATTTGAATGTCATGACAACAGAATCCGTTTATTCATTTCATACTATTGATACACACACATGTATAGCTTATATGTTTCTTTTTTATAGAATGCAGGAAACGTTGCGTGGGACACCCTGGAAAGTATCCTATCTTGTACCGGAAGAGGATATTATTAGTTCCATGCCAGATAATGTGATTACTAATATTTTAGATCGTTTACCAATACAATATGCGGTGAGGACTGATGTCTTGTCGAAAAACTGGAGGTTCAAGTGGACTTTGCTCACCCAACTCGTCTTTGATGAGAACTTCTTTAAATATTTAGGACAACATAAATTTAATGAAAGGGATATAAGGAGACTTCTCGTTCATCTTAAAGGCCCCATAACAAAGTTTTTCCTTTATATACCAGAGGACTGTAATAATAAAATGGATGTTAAGGATATTTATCACTGGGTCTTGTTCTTATCGGGAAAAAGAATTAAGAACTTCACTCTTTTAGATATGTCTGATGTGTGTCCAACAGTTATATTGCCCACCCAGCTTTTATCTTGTACAGAGTTGGAATATTTGAAGCTTGACACTTGTTGTCTCAATCATTCTCCTAGTTTAAGTGGTTTTCCAAATCTTTTGGGCTTAGACTTGCATTGTGTAACATTGGGAAGCTACACGTGCACAAAGTTTTTGGCTCGGTGTCCTTTACTTGAGATTCTCAGAATTAGTATTGGTGGATGTGAAGCTAAACTGCAACTAAACAAGATTGCAAAACTTGTTAAGCTTAAAATGTTACATTTGGACGTGTATATGCTTGACAGTCTGACATTGATCATCACAAAGCTTAGTCCTCTTCCAAAACTTCAGGAGCTTACATTAGATTTTGTTTGTCCAATGGTAAGACTAGTTGGGCGATTGGGTTAAGATTCATGTTAATAAATGTTGCATAGAGTGAGTTTATCAGAAATTTCTAACATATTGAAGTGGCTAACTGTGTATAACTGTTTTTTATAGCCAGGTGGTGAAAAAAAGTTCCCTACTACCTTTTTATGCCTCAAGACTCTAAAACTACACGGTGTATATTTTGATGATCATATGATGATACCATTTGTCTTTGAAATGATTTGTGACTCCCCAAATTTGCAGACACTTGAGATCACGGTGAGTGAAATGCATATGCATCATATTGGCATTTTAAAAAATTTCATAGTTGTGCATTTGCATAATAATCACTTTTGCAGGCTAGGTACTTGGGTCATGTTCCACCACCTGAAACTTTTTCTCGGATTCACTCAATGGGGCAGCTTCAGCTTCAGAGTGTGGTATGTAGCGGTTTCAGAGGTTCAGAGACTGAAGTATATTTGATAGAGTTTTTACTTGCTCGTTCCCCTTTTCTAAAGAAGATTGACATTGGACTCAAGTCATCTAAAAAGGTTGGTGGTGCTAATAGAAAGTTTATGTTTGCTAACAAGCTGTTGAAGCTCTATCGAGCCTCCCCTGCTGTCAAAATAGACCTCTACTAGATTATATATTAAATGTTTCAAACTTACCTTGAATTTGGTTAATTTTATTTATAGTTTCAATCCAGCAGTACTTTTTCATATGTAATTCAAGTGGAACTTGTTGATCAATAAGGTGATAATCCTTTTTAGTATCTTACTTAAACGGGCATTATGTTTTCGAAAAGAAGAAATGATGAATATCTGACCCGAAAGCGTATGAATATGTTCTTGGTATATGCAAGTAATGGACCATTGGCATCTGTGTGCACCACCCGATAGCTTACCCTTGTATGCCATGACAGTTCTTTTTAAGTTCCATTTTGAAAGGGAAGTGATATTAGTACCTCATCACTTGATTAATTTACCACCATTAAGCATTAACTATTTGTACAGTGTGTTATAAAACTTGTACTGTGTGGTAAATTAATGAATTATGTGGAACAAATATCAATCCCCAATTTGAAAGTTTTGTTAATGATGTTGTATTTAGTGGTTAATTACTGGGCATAACGTTGAGTGGAGATCAATATAGTCTACATTGGAAGTCACTTGCTTTAGCAAAAGTAACAACATCAAGCTTTTGTTTTATTTTTCTTTTTTTTTTTTTACCGGCAAATTTGTTATAATATTTATATTTTCAGGTTTTACCGGCAAGTTATGTGTTCATCACGCAGTAAAATATTGCATATGTCAACTGATAATTAGTTTTAACAAAAAATTATTTTCATAGTATAACACTTGTTCACGCAGCCTTGATTTTTTCTCAGCTATAATTGAATAGTATCAGCAAAAGCAGAGCAATTTACACAGTTGAAAATTGCGTGTGACGAATTATTCGGGGTTTTTAATCAAAAATCAGGGTTAAAAATTTGTATGAATTTTGTGTGGTTTTTTCCATAAAGATTAAATTTATTTGTCTTAAAAAAAATCTATGATAAACATATCCCACTTGATCCATTGACATGGCATTTATTTTTGTATACAAATTAAGCTGCATAAGTGCATATTTGTAACACCCCGGGCTAGAGCCCGAAATATCACTGAAATTATATAGCACACAGTGGAATTATCGTAGAACATAAACTATATGAAAATAAAGGATTCGGTGAATCCAAGCCAACATTTAAGATGCAAGGTACAAATTAACAAGAAGTATGAATGAGAAGTAAAACGAGTCATGACAACAAATTCATAAGAAGAAAACATAAACCTAAATGGACAATGGATCACGGATCCATGGGTGTCCCAATCCAATCTCTAGAAGAAGCGACAAGTAGCCAACCAATACTCCACTTCATATGAATACCTGAAAAGTGCACTAAACAAAGTCAACACTAGGTTGGTGAGTTCGTAGTGGTGGATCTCATGAAGCCACCGTC
>JANDBE010120017.1:0-10859 GCA_024320915.1 Erigeron philadelphicus
CTCTCAGCCTAGTCCTCTATCTTCAATCCTCCTCTTTGACTTGGATTGAATGCTATTACGTTTTGATGCAGCTTGAATAACACTAGCTTCCATAATATATAACAATTACAAAGTATGAAGCATGATCTGGATCAGAGACAGATCATAAGTTGTGTCAGCTTAGACTGACCCATATCAGATTACAAGAACACAAAGATTAGAAAGTGTTTATATATCAGATTTGTCATCATTAAATTTACATCAACATTGGGACTACACACCAATGCTTCTATTGAACTCGCTAGCCTCCGAGGGAAGAATAGTGGACCCCACCTGTAAAGGCTAAAAGGGCGTAGTAGGAGAGCAAGCCTTCACGCTAGCTCTCATAAAGATAAATTTTCTAAACCATCACAATAATAACTGTCTTAAAAACCACCATCAAATGTTAATTGTTAACCACCATCAAATGTTGATTGTTCTAAGGCATCATGCACCCTTTGATATTTGATAACCAAAATAACGAAGATGAACATCCATAACCAAGATGCACACAATTCATAACCAGCCTGAGACAAGTGGATTACTTCCAACGAGCACCATGCCCTTTCGCATGTCGTTTTGGTTCTTGGAAACTAGGAGTGCTCTTTTTACCTTAGTGTATGTAACTACCGGTTTAACGACTCTGCCACTCTTCCTGGTGTCCATAGTTGGTTTATCAGCTCGTGGTAAAGAAGCACGTTGTTCAACAACTTAACTTGATCCAACTTCATCTTCTTTTTCAGTTACAACATCTTCAATTGCTTAACCAACAACCAAATAAGACTTAACTTATAAGGAAATTTAGAAATATTGACCCTCTCTTTGAGAAGAACAACTCCCTTGTTTTTACCACCAAATATGAAAAAAATGAAAGAAAATTTAGAAATATTACCATGTAGATCTGCCATAGATTGGCAAGTTTATCTTCCGAACCACTTGTCTCCTTTGCCTCCAATCTGTCGAATCATTTTTTTTGCCCATCGACTATTGAAACAAATAACTAACTGTTTAACTACCAAATATGAAGGAAAAAGTAAACAAGTTATGGAATCATTACCAATGACTCGTGGCATAGAATGGAAATTTTCCTCCCCTCCATCTGCATCGAAATGCAACACACGTGGAGTATAATCTTTAAATCTATCCTCCTCCTCCTCATCCTCCTCCTCATGCTCCTCCTCGTCTTCATACGTTTGCAAGCAAAAACATCCCCAATTCCCAAAAAGAACATTCTGTCTTCGGTACTCTTTTGCTTCTTTGTCTTCCTCCATTCTACTAAAAATTCACCTCTTGAACCATATCTCCCACTTGCGCTCCCAGCACTATTGCATCTAGTGAGATCTGATGCTCTCCCATATCTTCCGAACAACGTTTCTCCTTTGCCTCATCTTCTTTCGAATCACTTGTTTTCCCCCTAACAACTACTGAACCAACAAACTAACTCTTTAACTACCAAATATGAAGGTAAAAAGTAAACAAATTATAGAAATATTACCAAGTGGCATAGAATGGAAATTTTCCTCCCCTCTATTCGCATCAAAATGCAACACACATGGAGTAAAATATTTGAACCTATCCTCTTCCACCTCTTCATCCTCATGCTCTTCCTCTTTCTCCCCGCCATCAACCTCATCCTCCTGCAAGCGAAGACATCCGCAATTTTTAAAATGAATATTTTGTCTTTGGTACTCTTTTTCTTCTTTTGCCTTCCTCCATTCTACTAAAATTTCACCTCTTGAACCATATCTCCCACTTGCGATCTCTATTGTGTCTAGTGAGATCTAATGGGTCCCATTGAGCAATGACCGGGCTCTTAGAACAAAGGCCCGAGCGTATAGATACGCGGTCACATTACAAAAGCTTCATCAATGAAAAATAACAGTTATAGCGTATAAATGAAAATTCATGAGAATATATATAATTTCATGTACCACTAAGAATGCAAGAGGGCCCAAAAAGTAAGAGTTTTTATTAGAGGGACCCCACTCATCCCTGCAAGTTTTTGCTGCATTGAGCACGTATTCACACCAGTCATAGTCTTTGGCTACAATGAGGACACCAAGAGAAGAAAATCCACCCAAAACATAATGCCAGTATATGTTTTCTCTATAAATCCATCCGCAATAGTTTGTAGTGTCGGATTCGAACCAATATGATCGTTCGAATCATTAGTGAGTTCGGAGTTGTAACTGCCCACCATATGACGCTGAATTTTCATCTGTCCAAGGGGGGAACCTAGCACCTCATGGACCTCCTTGCGGTCTACTGGGATATCCCCTTACGGTGTTACAAGGGCCATATTTTATGTGATATTTTAGTAGACCGCACAACGGTTCATGAGGTGCTAGGTTTCCCCATTAGGCAGATGAAAATTCAGCGTCATAGGGTGGGGAGTTATAACTCTGAACTCGCTAATGATTAGAGGATCATGTTGGTTCGAATCAAACATTGCAAACTATTACGGATGGATTTATAAAGAAAACATCTACCGACATTATGTTTTAGGTGGATTTTCTTCTATTAGTGTCCTCACTTATGATAGTTGTTGCGAGAAATAATCAAATCAACCGACAAATCCTAGCTACATTACCACAAAACTTTGTAGCCAAAGACTATGACTAGTGTGAATACGTGGTCGATGCAGCAAAAAACTTGCAAGGATGAGTGAGATCCCTGTAATAAAGACTCTTACACTTCGGACCCTCTTGCATTCTTAGTTGTACATGAGATTTGAAATTATGTTTATTCTCATTAGTTTTCAATGTTTTCATTTATACGCTCTAACTGTTTTTTTTTTCATTGATGAAGCTTTTATATTGTGACCGCGTATCTATACGCTTGAGCCTCTCGTTCTAAGGAACAAGCCGGTCATTGCTCAATGGGACGCATCAGATATCACTAGACGCAATATTGTTGAGATCGCAAGTGGGAGATATGGTTCAAGAGGTGAAGTTTTAGTAGAATGGAGGACGATAAAAGTAGCAAAAGAGTATCGAAGACATAATATTCATTTTGAGAATTGCGGATGTCTTCGCTTGCAGGAGGATGAGGTTGAAGACGGGGAGAAGGAGTATGATCATGAGCATGAAGATGAGGAGGATAGATTCAAAGATTTTACAATGTGTTGTAGTTTGATGTGGATGGAGGGGAGGAAAATTTCCACTCTATGCCACAAGCCATAAGTAATATTTCTATAATTTTTTTACTTTTTTTCTTTGTATTTGGTAGTTTAATAGTCAGTTTGTTGGTTCAATAGTTGGTGGGCAAAAAACCAAGTGATTCGAAAGAATAGGAGGCAAAGGAGACAAATGGTTCGGAAGATATGGGATGCATCAGATCTCACTAGACGCAATAGTGTTGAGATAGAAAGTTGGAGTTTTGGTTCAAGAGGTGAAATTTTAGTAGAATGGAGGAAGACAAAGGAAGCAAAAGAGTACCAAAGACAGACTATTCATTTTAAGAATTATGGATGTCTTCACGTGCAGGAGTATGAGGTTGAAGAGGAGGAGGAGGAGGAGCATGAGGTTCAGGATGAGGAGGAGGATGATAGATTCAAAGATTTTACTCCACGTGTGTTTTAGTTTAATGTGGATGGAGGGGAGGGGAGGAAAATTTCCATTCTATGGCACTAGTCATTGGTAATATTTCTAAAATTTGTTTACTTTTTTCCTTCGTATTTGGTAGTTAAATAGTTAGTTTCAATAGTTAGTGGGCAAAAAACAAGTGATTCGAAAGAAGAATAGGCAAAGGAGACAAGTCATTCAGAAGATAAACTTGCCATATCTATGGCAAAATTACATGGTAATATTTCTAAATTTTCTTTTATTATTTCATATTTGGTAGTAAAAACAAGGGAGTGGTTCTCCTCAAAGAGACGGTCAATATTTCTAAATTTTGAGTTATTTCTTATAAGTGAAGTCTTCTTTGGTTGTTGGTTAAGTAGTTGAAGATGTTGTAACTCAAGAAGAAGATGGAGTTGGATCAAGTGGGGTTACTAAACAACAAGCTGCTTTACCACGAGCTGACAAACCAGCCATGGCCACCAGGAAGAATGGTAGAGTCATTAAACCTACACTCTCCCGGTAAATAGAGCACTCCTAGTTTCCAAGAACCAAAACGGCATGCGAAAGGGCGTGTTTATCGTTGCAAGTAGTCCACTTGTCTTAGGTTGGTTATGAATTGTGAGCATCTTGGTTGTGGATGTTCATCTTTGTTTATTTTGGTTATGAAAGCTCGAGGTATACATGAAGCCTTAGAACAATCAATATTTGATGGTGGCTAACAGTTAACATTTGTTGGTGGTCTTTACGACAATTATTGTTGTGATGGTTTAAAAAATTTATCTTTATGAGAGCTAGGGTGAAGGCTATCTCTCCTACTACGCCCTTTGAGCCTATACGGGTGGGGTCCACTATTGTTCCCTCGGAGGCTAGCGATTTCAATAGAAGCTTTGGGAATCAATATTATGCTCCTCAGAGTGTAAATAAACTCAAAGACGATTGTCAGACTCCCGGGCATGCGAAGGGGATTTTGGAGGCCATGATTCCCCCTATCCTTTCTGTTGGGGCTAGATATAGAGATATCCATGAGCTCTCCCAACTGTGTTGCTAGTGGTATGGTTTTTGATACTGCTGCCTTTCTCAAGATTGACTCGTTGGCCCATGAGGTTGAGAGGCTATAGGGAGATGTAGTTTCTCTTGATGCTAGTTTTGCCTCCCTTTCTAAGGATTTAGAGAAAGAAAAGTCAGCTTTTTCTAGTCTTTGGGAGGAGTATGAGAAGACTAATTCTGAGCTTGTGCTGGCGAGGGGTGCTCTTGAGTCTCTTACTCAAGAGAATGAGAGGATGAGGGAAAGGTTCTCCCAGTTGGAGAGTAGTGCCTATTTCCTAGAGGTTAGTATATACCTCACGAGAACAAAGAGCTTGAGGAGCTTAGGAAGAAGGGTGAGAATTTAGAGTCTAAGTTGGAGGCTCGGGCTGCTGACATTGATCGCATAAGATCTTTTTTTAATTCGTTTCCACAGGTTTTTACTGGGCTGTTGAGTCATCCAGATGTTAAAAAGACTTCTTTCTGCTTTATGCTTTGCTGCAATTATCTTTGGCCATTGGGAGGTGCTCGTAAGAGATTAGATTACCATCATGCACTTGAGGCTTAAATTAGATGACAGTTATTGGTGATATCTAGGATACGCGGCGGTTTCCTGTATTGGGTCTGATTACTGCTCTATTTAGTGCACCCGAGGTTTCTACTATGAATGTACTTGATATCATCACTGCCCTACCGGAGCTTAAGATACTTCATTCAGTTCGAGTGTTCCGTTTCCAGGTGGTTTATTCATGCCTAATTTTCAAGTTCCTGATGCCTCAGCTGCCTTTGCCTCGACTTCGACGACTCATATTGATTCAAGTGTTCAGGATGCCACATATACTTTAGCTATCTAAGATGCTTCTACTAATTTGGATTAACTTATTTGATCATATTTATCATGTTCTCTTTTAGACTTTATATTTTATGAGACTTGTTGGTATTTCCATTTATAAAATGTATTTGTATTCTTTCATTTGTGTTGACATGTTTGCCTTATCTCATATGGTTTCTTGATTGAAATCGTGTGTTGGAAAAACTATGTATGTTATTTGGTTGTTTTAACCTTTATTTTTACTTGTTACTCGCGAGTGTTGCTTCCCAATACGAAGAGCTTGTATTTTCTCAAATACAGACTCCATGCCTCTAGGCTGTGGAGAAGGTTGAGGAGTCGGCTAAGGTGGAGTTGGCCTTAACGCAGAGAGAGTTGAGAGAACGAATCGGTTGGAGGAGGTGGCGGTGTTTGCACTTGTTGAGTGCCCTTGGCAGCTATCATTATCAATTCTAACAAACGGCTTTCCTGGATAGTCACGGTATGAGTGGAGTAAGCCATTGATTGCAAGGATGTTTAACCTCGAGTCATGGGTGGGCTAGTGATGCTAGTTATGTAAGAACTTACCTGACTAGGACCAGAAGTGAGCATGGTGATAGGAGATGCTAGTTGGGGGTGTTGAAAACAAAGATACAAAAGGAGATATAGAAGGTGAAGGTGTGGAAAAGAGCGATCCAACGCTAGCATCACCTGACCCAAGGCTAGATCCAAAGCTCACCTTCGATCGTAACCTAGACTCACCAAAAACAACATTAGTTGTATTAGTTATCACTTCATTAGATCTAGAACCATAATATGGAAATTTTTCACCAGAGATATTTTGAACATTAGAGATCTTAGGGGGCGTTTGGTTCGCAAAATGTTTTTGATGAAATTGAAATCTGTCAAAGGAATTGGAATTTGAATGAATTGGAATTTGAAGGAATTGGAATCTCAAAGTTTTAAAATCTGTCTTGTATTTGGTTCACAGAATTC
Source organism: Erigeron philadelphicus (assembly GCA_024320915.1). Taxonomy (NCBI): domain Eukaryota; kingdom Viridiplantae; phylum Streptophyta; class Magnoliopsida; order Asterales; family Asteraceae; genus Erigeron; species Erigeron philadelphicus. The sequence continues at coordinate 6,409 of JANDBE010120017.1, forward strand.
AATGGAATTTTGTTGATGGAATTTGAATGCAAACTATTACAAATGACAAAAATACCCTTTATTAAACTCTTGCAATTTTATTACTTTAATAATATATTAATATACATCTTATATATTAATATTAATAGTAACTATTATTATTATTTTTATTACTATTATTATTATTATTATTATTTTTATTAATATTAAGAATAACAATATGTAATATTGATAATAAATAATAAACAAATAAATAAGATGATGATAATAATAATAATAATAAAAATTATGAATGATAATAAATAAATTTAATAATATAAAATAATAATAAATATAAATATTAATAATAGGAATGAATTCCTCAGCCATGTGAAGCTGAGAAGTAAACAAAAATAGACAAGAAGAAAAGATGATTTTTGCTTTGTAACAACAAAAAACCACCCAGTGATCAGGAAAATTCACGTGTGGCGCCAATGTCTGAGTAAGAAAGTTAAGCTCAATCACGAAAGGGGTTTAACCACAGAAATCATCAAGATCTCCTACTAAGGAGTGCAGACCTAATAAATTATTAACGAATCTAAGGTACATGAAGATTTTCCCAAAGAGATGTTTCGATCTTTGGAGGATATGAATATTATGTGATTTTGTGATATGAATGATTGATTGATAATGAATCTACTCAATATGCTGAATGATTTTGAAAGAACTGTGTGTGAAATGTCTGAAATTAAATTGTATTGAATGTGTGGATTGTTCCTGACAACTAATGATAAGGCGTATTTATAGGCCTCTAATTAGGTTGTGACGATGAGATTCATGTGTTTTAAGGTTTGAAGTGTTTGACGGTGTAATGGTTTTTGTTTATAGTGGGAAATCTTAGAATCTGTTAACAACCCTTACACCATCAATTTCACACATGATAAAATAAATACTAATGCACCCTGCATTTGAGGGGAGACAACACACGTAAACATATACTGTTAACAGCATATTAGACATGCCCTTTAATTTAACTTTTTTTCGGTTTTATTATACAGTTTTACAGGTTTTTTGTAAATACCGACTAATATTACTATAAGGCAGTATACCCAAAATAACGTGTGTGTTTGTATAGGGGTACACCCAGACTAAGTATGGCTTAACCTCGAATACATACATACATACACGTTGTAGTCATCACTATCCTATCACCACCACCATCACTTACCAATTCGGCTATATTTTAATGTAAGTTCTCTACATTTGGGTGAATTATATATTTATTGAGTTTAATGTAGCTTCATTAACAACTTCCAATGTAAATAGATTAGGTTGTTGCATCATATTTTGTGTAATATAAATTATTGTTATTTGAATGTAGTGTCATCATATTTGTGTAATATAATTATTGTTATTTGAATGTAGTGTCATCAATCATCAACAACTTGGCAGATTTGTATACTGGTACTATGTAATGAAGTTTATGCATGGTCTTGTTTTTGTTAGGTAAAGAAGCTTCCTAAAAACTATATGAAATTATTTTCTATACTTTAATATTCTATTTATTTTTTTATTTTACAATTAATTTTTATATATTGTGAACAAATTGAATATATCTTTTCATTTTTAATTGTTTTAGATTTAGAAAGATGATAGCGGTCTTACTTTTAAAGAACGACCAAATAGTAGTTCGTTCGGAGTCACGTACAATTCATCACTTTCTTGGTTGCTCAAGGAGACCGTGAATCTAATCAATAAGAACTTCATAGTGTAATGTATGGTGTTGACAGATATTCCGTGTGGCTTTTAACCTGTCTCAGCAATCTGTATAGTTGTAGTCTATAACTTTATCATGAAATTTACTTCTTTCAATAACTAGGGTTGTTTCATAGTATTTTGTTTTTCCACTATTGTCGACAAAATATGTAAAATGAAAACCTGTTTTTTTGGCCATTTTGGTACTTATTGTTGACTTTATGCATTTTCTATTTTGTTTTTTGCAGATTTTTTTGTTGTATATTTGTTTTTGTTTACATCTTCTTTCATGCTTACGAAAGCTATTCTGCTGTATTCTTGTGGGTTGTTTGATGTTTGCTACTATTTTGGCATGGTGTCATAGTTGTTTAAAAGGGGTTAATCAACTATTTGGGACTCGTTTTGGCACTGCTTGGTTTGTCAATACCAAGGGTGGTACTTTAACAATGTTTTAGACTTTTAGGTGTTTCATTTTCTTATTTTATACTGCATATGTGATATTAATGTTTAAGTTGCTTTAACTTTCTCAAATTATACTAATCTCATTGTGTGTCATAAAAAATGTGAGTAGCACTACAATACTAGGTGTATGTTATAATGTTTTGGTATATTTGGAAGTACATATATTGTCATATACTTTGTTGGATTATTCTATTTTACTTTATGGCTTGATATTTATATATTAAATTAGAAAAAATATCTACAAAAATAATTAAGTTTAAAACATAAAACAATCCAAATATATCTATAAGAAAAACAAATCAATCTAAAAGAGAAAAAAAATCGATCCAAAAGAAAAACAAAAATATCCATGAATAAAGACAAATTGATCCAATAAATATGAACAAACGGTCTGATAAATAAAAACATACCCTTCTAAAAGTCATGGAGAATTGATCCAAAAAACATTAGAAAAAAAAAAAGAATACACAAAGGATTATAAGTCGTTCCAAAAAAATTATGATTTTTTGGATCACCAGCTTTTACATGATCACACCAAAAGAATTCCTAATATAAGGCATTTTGTAGTTCTAAAAGATGCTTTTGTGTATGTTTTAACACAGTTTTTAAAGCAATTTTTATTTTACATAACTAATAATCCCAAACCCTAAGTAATAGCAACTAAGCCACATTGGTAACGGTTATAGTTACCTAAAACACCTACATCAAGGAACCAGCGATGGGGCAGGCGCTATCAGAGATCTATTCTCTACACGATATGGCTTGTCCGAAACTACATTTAACCAAAAATAATCTTTAAAAAAATAATAATAAATCAACACAAAAAAACTTGTTAGCCAATGAAAATCAAGAATGAGCGGAAGGAAACGAATTCAAAGGAATGTAATAAAGAAGCACCAACGAATTATCAGGATTAGCAATCTCATTAACTCATCAAGTAACTCCATAGCGCACTTATCACCCACATAGCAACAACACCGACAGGCGCAGGGCGTGGGAAGTTAGACATGTAAGCGATACAGTTTATGTAGTGGCTGTTAGGTAGTTATGAGAAGTGGCGGAACACGAATAGTGTTTTTTCTAATGAAGAGGTGATATTTTTGGGGATGATGTCAAAGCATACTGAGGATATGGATGGATGTCAAGTGTTTGGTATTTTGTTTGTGAGAAATTAGACAAGAATGATGTAAACATATAATCGTGATGTTAATGTGAAGTTTAAGGGTGTTGTTGTTGAATAGTAAGATGTGGTGAAATGAAGAGGAAAATTAGCAGGAAAGTGAGTAGTGAATAATTCAACATATTTTTTAGGATGAAATTTTCGGAAAGAAGGAAGTCTATCAGAAATCGATTTTTGGTTGGTTGAGTGAAATTGAATGAGATCAGTCATGGACGAGAAGAGAGGTGGGTGGTGATTAATTATGGAGCCTATTAATAGCATCATGAAACAACATGTAGGTATTGGACCACTATATATATTTGTCTTATTCTACAACCATTTTTATTCTAACCTTCTTTCTCTTTCTACACAACCATTCACCAACACAGGTTTTACAAGCTTAAATTACCAAAAAGGACTTTATGGTAATATGCAACTGTACAACCCTCATTGCATAACCTTTTATTTTCTTTACTTTATTATTAATTTTATCAACATATTTCCAAGAAGTTTATACTTTTCTTTCAGGGTTTATGTTGAATGATATAGTTATCAAAAGATATTGTGTAATCCATCATATACATATAGAATATCAATATCAATATCAATATACATAAGCAAATGAATTGAATTCATGACAAAATCCGGGCTAAATTGGTTGAACAGTTTATAAATAGATAGTTTTTGTCATTAGAACTAACACATGAGTGCATAGCCAGACACCACCAATATTTTTCACCTTCAACACTAGTCTTTTTTATTTTTTCAGCACATAATCTCAGCCCTACAAAAATATTAGCCATCATATCTTACCAATTATTGTGTTAATCTATGAAATTTATAAAAAAAAATTAAGCATTTAAAGAAGTTAAGCTTCAATAGGAGTGATTTCATGAAAAATTCAGTACTCCATCTGTACCAACTCTTTAACATCAGTAGTACTTACATATTTGATTTTGACTATGTAAGTGACCTGACTCGATCTTCAATCTCATCAAGTAGATTTTAGACATAATGGTAAAAGTACTCCAGGTCGTCAAATACACAAAATGTGTTAATCTCTCATTAAAACACCACTCATTAGTTTTCCTTCACTAAATAACTAAAACGGATCGAA
>JANDBE010120217.1:0-10857 GCA_024320915.1 Erigeron philadelphicus
ATTATTTTTATTTTTATTTTGGTTAACTATGGTAGATATAGATGGTTGGTGGATGTCGGCTGCTTGATCACGACTCATTACATAATTCAATTGCACTTCCCTGTTCTTTATTTGTTCCCGAATGAAGTGAAAGCGTACATCAATATGTTTTATATTAACGTCCGTCAGGATGAGGGGTATGTAATGATACAAAAAGTCACTATAAGGGTATGTAATGATACAAAAAAACGAGAGAGGTAAAACTTAATAATATGACATACCCCAAGAATATGTAATGAAATTTTCTCTATATATATTTCACTCTTAACACGTGTGTATTTAATATTGTTTACAAAGATACACTGTATGTAATTTTGACTTTAAGTCACGATGATATATTTTTGACTTGAATGCTAGATTTAATAACACCTCTTGCATACGTACAGGTTGGAATAATGAAACTTTTCAACCATAATATTTGCATTGACTAAAAAATAAAAAAGATTATCAAACCTAATCTTTTTGACAATTCTTTGTATAAAGCATATGTTATAGTCTCAAGTCTCAACTCTCGATCAAAAGGCACATAATATTGTCAAATTTTAAATGTTATTTTTTCATAAATAGGAAAATTTACATGCGGGTAAATTGTCTATCTATACAATTTTAATAAACAAATTGCTTTTTCTTTTCTTTTTCAACCCACTACCTTTTAAAATACTCAAAATACCCTTAATTTTTAACATATTTCTAACTCACACATTAAATCTATCCAATATATATCTCTAAAAAAATTGTACACCCATATTAATCCAAACTATCAATCTCCTTTATTAATTAATTTAAATATTTTCATCTAATATTTTTATAACATTCTTAATAAAGTTATTTACAAATTAAAGATACATCTCGTAACCATCAAATAATTACACTATCATTTACGTCAATTACCTTTAGATTAATAACCACATCGTTACCACCACCACCGCTAGCACCACTTGTTGCTGCCATCACCGTCGTATTGTGCGGATACCCATCTCGTTATACGATAAAGCATTACACTTACAATATTGTGGGGAAAAAGAAAACCACATTAAGACTTGGTTATCAAATCCTGTGTGCAACAGCATATTTAAGGACCACATTACTACAGCATATAACTCTCATATTTGAGCTGATCAATTATTGAAAAAAGATTATGATTACTCTCATCATTTTCACAATTCTATGTACCGCTCTAATCATCAACTGTTTTCTGGCCACAGGCATTTCAATTATGAAAGTTGGTGACCAATTTAACCTCACTTCTCAACTTGTTTCACCTATTGGTAACTTCACATTAGGATTTTTCACCATTCCTTCTACAAACTACACTTATTTAGGAATTTGGTATACTAGTGATGATCAAGTCAGGAAAGTATGGATAGCCAACCCATCCACACCGATCGTATCTAGCTCGTCTCAAGTCCTCCTCATGATCCATCCCAACACTCGAAAACTGGTCATTGTCGATAGAGGAACGACCCTAGTGAATATTTCTTCAGATAACAATCAATCAAGTCTAGAGTATTCTAGCTTGGCTGCAAGTCTTGAAGACAATGGTAATTTCCAGCTCAAGAATGAAAATGACATTATTATATGGCAGAGTTTTGATCATCCTACTAATGTACTTTTACCTGGTATGAAACTCGGGTCGAATTTCAAAACGGGCCAGACTTGGAACTTAACTTCTTGGTTGAGTGATGACATCCCTGATTTGGGTGCTTTTACTTTAAGCTGGGAACCCAATGGAGAAAGCTCCCAAAGATTTATGGTTCGACGACGGGGTCATCCATATTGGACTAGTGGGGATTTGAGGAATCAAGAATTTGACTTCATGAGTGTGAACACGTTACTACTTTCGCGGTATAATATGAGTTACGTGTACAATGAAGAAGAGAGATATTTCAGTTTTGATAGCGTAAATTATCTTCATCCCATGTGGATATTGAGACCACAAGGTCGAATTGTAGATGGTAGCGACCGTCGTTTAATTACCACCCAGGATCTATGTTATGGGTTTGATTTGGGTAATGGGTGTGTTGCAGGCTCTAATATTCCTTCATGTAGGAATTCACAAGATAAATTTAGTCTGATGAGTGGGGACTTTGATCCTGATATGACGAGAAGCTCGTTTGATGATAATTCTAGCATAAGCATAAGTGATTGTATGGTGAGGTGTTGGGATGATTGTGAGTGTTTGGGGTTTATCTCAGGTAGTAGTAATGGAACTGGTTGCTTTATATGGACCGGAACCAAATCAGTTAGTAACTTTTCTATTGATAGGCAGGGGAACTCTGTTTTAAAGTATGTGCTTGTTACTTCAGATCTGAGTAAAGGTACATTAAACTTGATTTAATTTGTTGGTTAAGTGTTGTGTATCTCTATCACCGAATCCTGTTAACTGTCAACGTTCTTTTTCAGTTAGATATTGATTTTTGCCGTTTTACTGTTGAAGTAGTAGTAGCTAAACTATGATTCAAATAATATACAGGAAAGGCTAAAATCTGGATCTGGGCACCCATTGGTGCTGGCATTTTTATTCTTCTCTTTTGCTTTGGGCTGTTTTGGTGTCTTAAGAAAAGAAAGCTTAGTCGGGAAGGTATAGTACTTTATATTGAAGTTATATAGATCTAGTTCTAAAAATAATTGCTATTTTGGTACTTAAGTCGTGGATTTGATTGTAGAAGAGAGACAAATTAGAGATGATGAAGATTTTCTTGATACGATGGATTCAGAACGATTCAACGATGCAAGTGATCTAGACAGCGATAGAAGAAAAGGAAGTGACTTGGTGGTGTTCAGCTTTGCTTCTATAGTAACAGCGACAGATGACTTCTCTAGTGAAAATAAGCTTGGACAGGGTGGTTTCGGACCGGTTTATAAGGTATGTCTTTTTCTTTCAAATGAGTTGTGAGTTTCAAACTGCTGGTAGTTTTCTTCCATGCTATCTGAAAAAACAACACATAATGTGCCATGAGAAAAGGGGATACTTAGTGACCATCGAGAAATTGCAATTAAAAGGCTTTCAAGAACATCCGGGCAAGGGCTTGTGGAATTCAAGAATGAACTCATTCTTATTGCCAAACTTCAACATACAAATCTTGTTCGAGTTCTAGGTTGTTGTATTCATGGAGAAGAAAAGATGTTGATTTATGAGTACATGCCAAACAAGAGTTTGGACTACTTTCTGTTTGGTAAGAAAATATTCTTAATGATAATACAAATATTATTACTATTGTGTGTTTTATCCAAGTTGCCAAATTAATTGAATAGATGAAAACAAGAAGACAATGTTAGACTGGCCAAAAAGATGGAACATCATTGAAGGAATTGCTCAGGGATTGCTTTACCTTCATAAATACTCGAGGCTAAGAGTTATTCACCGAGATCTTAAAGCCAATAATGTTCTGCTAGATGAAAGTATGAATCCAAAGATTTATGACTTCGGCATGGCCAGAATTTTTAAACATAATGAGACAGAAGCAATAACTAAAAGGGTGGTTGGAACGTAGTAAGTACACTCGTTCCCTTTTCTAAGTTAACATTCTCAACCCTTTTTACTTGGTTATTAAGTGGAAATTTTTCACTAACCATTCATCCAATATCCAAAGTCATGAAAATTAGAATCTGCTGTGTTTCTACTTTCTTGGGAAAAAAATGTTATGTTAAACCGGTTTTCCCAATATTATAAAAAAAGTCATGACATATAAAGGTTCACACAAGTCTACACTTAATCTTGTCTAATGTTTAATTTGGTTCTCTGATTGAAATATTGAACAGTGGCTACATGTCTCCTGAGTATGCAATGGAAGGGGCTTTCTCGGAGAAGTCTGATGTCTTCAGTTTTGGAGTCCTAATCTTGGAAATTGTGAGTGGAAGAAATAATAATAGGTTTTCTCATGGTGACGAAATGGTCACTCTAGTCGGATATGTAAGTCTAAGTGAAATATAAGTCTTTCACATCGTTATACAAAACTTAGTCATTTGACCCTTAAAGTCAGAGTGTAGCTTTTCACAGCACACTATTATGAACAACTTAAACTTGATTTAGGCATGGGAGCTATGGCAACAAGGGGATGCATTGCAACTAGAGGATCCAACACTAGCCGGTACTTGTGACATCAATCAACTCTTAAGGACTATTCATGTGGCTCTTCTTTGCGTACAAGAAAATGCAGTAGATAGACCGGTGATATCTGATGTGATCTCTATGCTTATCAATGACACTGCATCGTTACATCCCTCAAAACGGACAACATTCTTCTTTCACGGAGCTGCATTAGTGTCAACTAATTCATCTGAAATAAAATTGAATGACCACTCTGTAAACAAGATGACCATTACAGAAATGGAGGCTCGATAATACATTTATCATGCATTTTATTGATTTCTTCCTATGCACTTGTACAAATAGAGTTGAATTATATGTATACAGAGATTCCTGATAGTAGCAGGCATTTTTAGTTGGTTTTGGTCTGCATGTGGTGGCTATCAGAAATATCTGGTTTTCCTAGTAATTCTTTGACTAGCATAGTTTGTTTTATAGCTTTCAATATATAAGAGCATTCATAATGCCCGCATGAAAAAATGCCAATACATAATGCCCTATGGTCTTGTCTTCAAATGCCTCTTTTGGTCAATGAAGAATGCTTCCTTTTTCCATTTCCCAAAATCTTTCAAATTTACAAAGCATAAAAAAGAAAAGCTCAATCTGAAAAGTAGAGCATCCGAAACATCATGCATAGCAAATGTCAAAAGGCCAACTTGTGATAGAGGCTGGTCATGAAGCTCAAACCCCTCAAAGGAATGAAAATTACATCAGCGAAAAACTTAAGTTTGTATATCATAAACTCCGCTACATTATAGATGATACCAATATAATAGAAGGTATATGTTGCATTTGACCTGCAGTTACAAAACAATATGCATGCTATCTACCTTCCATTTGATGATACCAATATAATATGCATGCAGTTACAAAACAATATTGTATATAGATGATACCAATATAATAGAAGGTATATGTTGCATTCGATTTTCATTTTCACACAGACCGGACTTCAAAAATTCCCGACCCGTTTGCTGAAGTTCATGGTGTTGGTCGAAACATTGTGGCTGTGTTTTGGGACTTAGATAACAAACCTCCAAAATCAGTTTCTCCATTTGATGCTGCTATTCGGCTGAGAAAGGCGGCTGAATCATTTGGAACTGTACGGTTCAAGATAGCTTATGCTAACCAACATTCGTTTGATTATGTCCCTCCAGAGATTAAAATACATAGGAGAGATACGAAGTCATTAAATCAGCTGGAGAATAAGGGTGTTGTTAAACCATATATATGTCGTGTTTGTGGGAGGAAGTTTTATAATAAAGAGAAGCTTATTAACCATTTTAAGCAAATTCACGAGCGTGAACACATGAAACAAATGTCCCAGATTGAATCAGCTAAAGGTAGTCAAAGGGTGAAGTTAGTGGGAAAATACTCCATGAAAATGGAAAAATATAGTAATGCTGCAAGAGATATTTTGACGCCAAAGGTTGGGTATGGATTGGGGGATGAGCTTAAACGGGCAGGATATTGGGTTAGTACCGTTTCAAATATACCACAGGCGGCAGATATTGCTTTGAGAAACCACATAGTGGATATGATGGATAGGCGCCAGATGGATTGTTTGATACTTGTTTCAGATGATTCTGATTTTTTGGAAGTTTTGGAAGAGGCAAAACTGAGATGCTTGAAAACAGTGGTTGTGGGTGATTGCAATGATGGGGCACTTAAGAGGGTTTCCGATGCTGCTTTTTCATGGCAGGAGATTATTATGGGGAAGGCTAAAAAGGAAGCAGTATCAGTTGTGGGGCGGTGGAAGGATCGTGATATTCTGAAAAGGTTAGAGTGGACGTATAATTATGAACGGGAGAAGAAGTTATATGGTTCTTTTTCTGAGGATGATCATCAGGACGATGATTTTGATGCGACTAATTTGGTATCCGAGGAAGATGATGAAGTTAAAAAGGATGAAAGTCGTGCTTGGTGGAAACTTGAGTCAGATTCTGATGTTGCATCTTACTAATTATTGGCACGATCCTCAAAACTAGTCATGGCAACTTGAAGCTGGAAAGGTTTGATGTGTAAACCTAGTTATTCCACAACCGATGATCATTCTTTCACAAAATAAGTATAGGAAACAACCACAAGAAACTGAATGGACTCTGCATGTTCTCAATAAATTTAGTACCGGACTACCGGCTGATATGTAATAGAAACTTCTGATTTACCAGATCAGAAATCGGTTTTATCAGCACTAGCAGTTGGTCAACTATGAGAATCAATCAGGTATGCTCTTTAAGACGATTTTGAGCTTATGTTACATGAATTGTGGGTACAGGCTTCATTGCTCTATTTCAATACGTGCATAGATTTTGAGTTTTTTTAACTAAGTTTTCATTTACATTTCAGGAGCTTTAGGGACTACTTTTACTGTTGTCAACGACTGTGGCTTCACTGTTTGGCCTGTGATCTCAGGTGGCCTTTATTATCTCAATATCACTGGATTCGAGCTTAAAAAGGGTACAGCCCGCTCCTTCCAAGTTTCCACAAACTGGGAGGGTAGCATCTGGGGTAGAACAGGTTGCACCTTCAATGGGTCCGGTAGTGGCTCCTGTGCCACTGGTGATTGTGGTTCCAGTAAAATGGAGTGCAATGGAACAACATTCTCTACACGACCGGTTACTGTTGCATATTTCAATATGGGAAGCTACCATGCGTCTTATCATGTTAGCATCATCAACGGGTACAACTTACCAATGACCATAGAGCCGACTGGCGATTGCTTGAAGACAGGTTGTGCTAATGATCTGAATGAACGTTGCCCACAGGAGCTGATGTTTAAGGGTGGAGAAGGGTGTCAGAGTGCTTGCCAGATCTTTCCCTCGCAGTACCACTGCTGTGAGGGCTCATGCAACACGACATCATATGGTCGGTTGTTCCATTTGGCATGCCCAAAATCCGTTGCCTATGAGTATTATAAAGAGGATTATTATTGTGAGGGTAGTGATGACACTGTCAGGTTTTGTCCCCCCGCAGACGTGTTTTCAACGATAAAACTTGGTGGCTCTCTCAAGTTTGATGACCAGCTTGTTTCCATTGGTGGAAGAGTCACGTTGAGGTTCTTCAACAAAAGTTACACTTACTTGGGAATTTGGTACACCAATGACATAGAATCCAGAAAAGTATGGGTTGCCAATCCTAATAAACCAATCTCAGGCTACAATGCGCTCTCCGTCGACCCCAACACCGGAAATTGATGAATATCACTGATGTTCCAGCTGGTCAGAACCCGGACGTGTTTGCAATCGTTGAAGACAATGGTAATTTCCGGCTGATCAGTGAAATCGACAAGAGGGTTTTGTGGCAGAGTTTTGACCACCCAACCAAAGTACTTTTACCAGGTATGAAGCTTGGATATGACCTGAAAACAGGACAGAACTGGACCCTCACTTCTTGGGTGAGTAATGAAATTCCAAATTTGGGAGCTTTTACTTCGAGCTGGGAACCCACTGATGAAACATCTCAGAGATTAATAATTCGACAAAGAGGCCAGCCCTACTGGACTAGTGGAAATCTAAAAAATCAATCATTCCGGAATATGATCCCATTCCAGGGTGATGTCTACACACAGCAACAAAGAACGATACTTCAGCTACGACAGAGATCGCTTTGTCTATGAGGATGTTGATGCTCCTTTACGCATGTGGGTTCTAATACCGGAGGAGCGAATAGATGTTGGTGCTAAAGCGGATGCAAAAATCCATGAATTTGGTTATGGGTTTGATAGGTTTATCACCGGCGGTTGCATGGAGTCAACTTCGCCTCGGTGCAGGAGAGAGAATCATACGTTTAGTTACCAAATTGGTGATTTTTCTCATCGGGTGACATACAAGGCTATCGATAGTAACACGAGCCTAAGCATAAAGCGGCGGAGCCAGAAGTTATACTCTGGATGGGCCAAAACGAGAAGATAGCGAATAAAAGCTCAAAGATGCTCAAAATATGGCACAAAAAATTTTCAAGCAATTATTTGAAATTTTAGTATGCGTACAGTGCTTTCTAAATCATCAAAATTATTTACTGTGCGTATCATTATTTAACGTTATTTTAATACGCATTTGGATATTATATTGAACGGGCTCAATTCTAGTCAGAGCATAAAGAATACCAAAAGTTTACAAAAATAGTATAGTAAAATGTGATAACATAAACTATTTATGAAAGAAAGATTATAAATATAACACATATATGTTGCTAACTATTCGAGTTCTTAGGAAAACTGTATATGTTGCGATCTCTAATTAAAAAATATAGAGATTATTAAATCTACCCTAATAATAATACGCTAAATGGGACGAGGCTTTCAATTTTAAATCTTCCTGTATAAAATAGGATGGGCCAAATCTTCTAATTAACTAAAATTTCACTAATCTTCTAACTAATATATTATTAATATCAAGCCACCCAGGATGGGCCTTGGCCCTCTCTAATCTTCAAGTGGCTTCGCCACTTAGCATAAGTGATTGTCTTGTCAAGTGCTGGAATGATTGCCTCTGTGTTGAATTTATTAATGGTAGCACCAATGGAACTGGTTGTCCTTTTTGATAGATAATATCTATAAAAGGAATTTTAAACCATTGTCTTAAGGTAATGTTTAGAAAAACCTAAATGTAACTAAGAAAAGGTACAATTGGTTTGCATAAAAATGACCTTTTTAAATTGAATACGTCATCGTTTTATTAGACCCGCACCAAAGTTTGATGAGAAAATTTAGTAAAATTGATCGAGTTCGAAGCAAAGAAAAAAACAACTTACATATCAAATACCAAATACAATATAAGAGAATATTGACAACTTCGACCTCACAAAACATGTGGGAAAGTTAGAAAGTTATTACATAAGACAGGCTTTAAGTGTTAAATCGATCTTTTGTTTTTTTTAAGCTTAATTATAACCAATTTCAATACAATTTAAAATTATTTTAAGTAGTTTAATAATAAAGTCTCTATAACGATTTGAATTTTGGGGAGACCACGTTCAAGTCTTAAAGTGCAACGTTTTCTCTAACTCATATATTGTTGAGTCTTTGGACGAGAGGGCTTTTTAACGTAAATCCGGTTAAAACAACATACTTTAAACTCTTTGTTGTGATATTCGATTTGTACCTAGTTTTAAAAATTAAACATAGTGAGTATTATTTATTTATCACTAAATAAAATAACATAACACCGATTGGCCGATGCCTAGTATGAGTAATGCACAAGTGGGCGCCTTACTTTTTCCTCCTATTACTTCTCTTTTCATCCCGCTTAATTCTGATCTTAATTGACTAGAAATAATTGTACGAGTAATAGTCAATACAATGCTCTGATAGTGATAGCAAAATAATTACTACTGTATGTGTTTGGCGGACTTTTAATAAAGTCATAACATGAGAAATCACATATGAAGCCTAATTTAATATCAACATATATGTACCACTCATGATTATTCGTACGGAAAATCATTTTTCTTATTTATGCTTACCATTTTAAAAATTCACGGCTTTCTCTCTTTTTAAATAAATTTTGAGTGATGATTCGTACACAATTATCAATTTTAACTCGAATGGTTTGTAAATTACGCTGGGAACGTTGTTACTAAATGTATGAAAATGAAAGTGGCAGATAATATAGACTAAGGCCCTGTTTATTTTTTACTTAATACACTTAATAGTTAAGAACTTAATCATTCAGTCAAATTTCATGTTTCTTTTTTGACTTAATAAACAAAAATAACCGTCAATTACATACATTTTACTTAATACATACAGAAATTCTTAATGCATTCAGGCACTTAATACACTCAGGACTTAATGACTAAAAAAAGAAACGGGCCCTATGTGTCTTATGAAACTAATTAGAATAGAAAAATGGTAGTGGGCTTGGGCTAGAATCTAGGTCCATTCTTTGAAAAAGGCTGGGAGTGGGTTGATGTGGAAAGTAAAGTATTGAGTGGCCGGCCTCGTCGATTCTTTTGTGGAGTTTGTGGCCAAGCAAGCAGCATATGTTTTGTTTCTAATATAATTTCGCATGTATAAAGCTAAACTATTAGTGTGTGTCATGATTTTCAATGATATATTGTAAGGTATTATTATAAAAAGTTTAAATAGTTTAGAAGTTTAAATTGTGGAGTGTGCTTAAAGCTTAAAAGTGATGCATAGTTTAGAAGGATGGGAAATATTTTTTAATTTATTCCCTTTATCTTTTTACGGAATTATATAAATCATAAATCTGTTTGGTAGATCAAGTTCTTTTTTTTTTTAAATGGAGAGGTCATATGCTTTAGGTTAGTGATCTATACACTACTAATTTTAATCGTATACCACCAAATATGTATAGCATGATTACTATACAACATCTTAAAACATATTTGGTGGTGTATGGTTAGAAAGAGTGATATATAGATCATCACCCCTTACAATTTTAGATTTAGATATAGATTTTAGAATTACATTTATAAGGTTTAGATTAGATTTAAGGAAAATACTAAATGACATCCTTAGGACGTCACTTAACGTGTATAAAAAAATTATATCCTTCAATATCAAATGTCCACCCTAAATTCATGGTAAGTATAATATTATTTATTGCACCTTAACAAAGGCCCTTAGGGGGTGTTTGGTACGAGGGAATCATAAAGAATGGAAATGTAATAGAGAATGGAAATAGTGAGAAAGAGAATGAGTATTTGGAAAGAGAATGAATTCCGTTGTTTGGTACCCACAGAGAAATGAATATATAAAAAAA
>JANDBE010122931.1:0-10827 GCA_024320915.1 Erigeron philadelphicus
ATCCATACCATCCGATTAAAGCTGCTTACTTTTCGGTTCAAGAAGACTCAAAGAGTGGACGAGCTTCGCATTGCATGAGATCTATCTTCTTTAATTATTCATGATAGCTAGTTTAAATTTCATGTGTAATTATTAGCTTATAGATCGTTTTCCCTGTTTTTATTGGTTATTGCACATAGTGCATGACTGTAATAAGTCAATCTAGTACTCAACTAGATTGCCTGTACTCTCATTTTTATATTAATTTTATAATCAGGGGTGACGGCCTTTACCGAAAATATATTCAAAAAAAAATACTGATCTAAAAAAAAAATTATAAAAAATCACCATCAACACTAATCAGAAACATATATGTTCATGTGCACACCTACCCACCTCCTCCATTTTCACCCCTTTATAGTCATTTTTATAAAACAAAAACAAGCAAATTATAATAATATGACTAGGTGGTTCCGGCAGCTCAAGGGATATGGTCGGTGATGGGGTGGCCATGGCCCTGAACCCATCTGTGTATGACTGTGAAATTGGAGAAATATCGTAAGTGGCTTGATGAGAATGGATGAATAAAATCAAGGTGTGATTGAGCTTTTGGTGGATGAATTGATTGTTAGAGATTTGATGCAATTATTGTTTGTCACTTTGTTGTAGATAATGACTATGTTTGTGAGAAAATGACTCTTTTACCCATCACATGTCTCTCACATGATCCAACTAACGGTAGAAAATAGACGAACATCACATTTTGGACCAAGATTTGGACTGTCCTTGCAAGTTGAGTGATAACACGGGAACCAAAAATGCAATTTACTCATAAAAAAATTTATAAACTTAAAACATCGTATGATAAATTTTTTAATATATTATTTTTAGAATTATACACGTACATTTTTATTATTTTTTTTGAACGGCAAAGATAAAATATTATTATAATAATATCGACTAGCAAGATGCTAGAGGACACCAATACAAACACTAATATTAACCTTCCACTAAAGACAAGCAAACTACATAATATTACAAATGCAGCCTAAACTGAGCTATAAATAACATCAGTAGCAGCCGCTTTAGATCTTGATGATAACCACAATTGAGAATACACCTTGATCTCAGCCATAACAAATTCCGGAAATGGTTTGATGTGGTTAAATACATGCTTGTTCCTTGACAACCATATACACCAAATGGTCATCATTGTAATAGCATGAACCATTTTCTTTCTCTTACGGTCTCCGACACGTCTTTTATGAACCTTCACTAAGTCTTGGAAGGAGAAAGCAAAAATAAGAAAACTGTTACACCATCATAATTATACACGTACATGATGATGGACTTGTAGTAAGTTGTTTACTAGGTACAGTTAGTGGTTCGTCATCATAATTTGTAACAAATCTCACTTTCACGTTATGAGTTTTGTTTTCTTTCTTATTATATCTTCATTTTTTTCTACTACCGTATTCTTCTGTTAACAATCTCTTCTTCGACTTAGATTTAGGATTAGTAATTTAATATTGAGAAGTTCATCAAACGTGGTGGTAGGTGGCATGGGGGTTGACGTTTTAATTTCTTATATTTGGGGGATCGAGTGGGTTTGAAGGTTGAACTTTTCATCACGAGGATTGAAAATGATAGATATTGAAATGTGGTAGATAGAGATGTGACATTACTATTACTTTACTATTAGTTTATATAGACTGTACTTAAGCACAATGCACCCCCGACGAAAATACAATTGCTGACAGTCACTCGATTGAATTTAATCGACGTTTTAAGATCAAACCTATATTCTTTTCCGGATCGTTGACGTGTTTTGTAGACATAGTTTTTACATATCATTCATTTATAGTTTTCCTATTTATATTTTAAGAAAACACAATTGTTGATAGCCGTTCGATTGAATTTAATCGACGGTTTAAGATCAAATCTATTTTCTTTTTCGGGATCGTTGATGTATCAAGTGCTTTGTAGACATAGTTTTTAAATATCATTCATTTCCACTTTTCTTTTTTAACGTTCCGGTCCTGTTTTAGTAACATTTCGATTGTGATATCTGGAAGTGGTACCGAATTCTAAGGAGTATGATACCGATACCCACTTTGGATCATTTTTAGATCGATACTAATTGGTACGGGGGAAATCCTATGAATCCCAAATAGTCCAACTCCCATTGTTGAGCCCAATATTTCGTAAATTTGAAACTATTACATTTGAGTGTAGTTAAATGAGAAACTTCCCCGTGTCTTTGATATGTGTTTAAGGCAAAATTTCAAGTTATCTCCCTTTCCTACTAAAGGAGCTCAAGAGATGAGCTCATAAAAAACGACGTGGCGAGCTGTGATTGGAGGAGAACTCCAAAGTACACACATTCGCCCATGTCATGTGTGTGCTTTTTATATAATAAAACTCTTTATATTTGTTTGGAAAAATAAATTTGTGTCTACTGTGAATTGGGCGGGTTGATTTGGGCGGGATTTTAAAATTTGAGATCAAAAATTTTGTCAGACCTCTCTATCCATATCAATCTTCTCCAATACTCTCTTCCTTTTCCAAAACTCCATTCTATCCTTCCACATATCTAATTTTCTCTTTCATTATATTCTTTCTTCTTCATCTTCCACATATCAGATTCATGCGGATCATTTACCGATTTCAGAGATGAAGATGTTGAAAAGGTAATACTTTCCGATCTTTGTTTTTGTTGTATAAATCGATTCGTGTGTTTTTCTTTATTAGTTTAATATCTTGAGGTTTTTTAAAAAGGTGTTTGTTTCTTCACTTTCTTTCATCTTCCTCTTTTTCTTTTTATGTTCTTTTGATCAGATGATGAATTTTGAAGGTTGCAAAGCTAGGTAAGAAATTAATTGTGGAAGAATAGAGTTGACTGTGTGTATATATATACACATAGATCTATAATAATGTTTGCAGATTTCATCCGATATAGTAGAATCTATGTGAGGAATTAATTAAAATGGATTTAATTAAAATTGTTCACATCTTCCTTTATGTATATATCATAATTTTTGCAGATTTCAGCAGATGTAGTACAATCTTCCAATTCGTTAAATTCATCTTTTAAAGAACCTAGCTTGAAGGAGCTGATATAGACCATGGATCAAACGATCTTAATTGTTAAACTCAAGAACCGAGCTTCATGAAGATGTTGAAAAGGTAATACTCTTTCTTGTATAAACAGATCTTTCAAAGGAAACAAAATCGAGATTTTAACCTTTTTTCAAATTCTTCATAATATCAGTTTGATTATATAAATTTTTTTAGTAGTTGCTCATCTTAATATATATATATATATATATATACAAAATTTATATCACACCCCGTGATGGTTTTGAAGCACTTCAAAAATTAGGGTTTTCTTTTTTTCTACAGGAACACGAAGATGACACTGACAAAGTGATAATCCCAAGTTTCACAGAATATTTTCTAAATTTTTGGTGTATTAGCGGGTAAAGTTTTCATCTACCGGATCCTTTCCAATCTTTGTTTTTGTTATCAATATATTTTGTTGGTTAAATCGATTTGTGTGTTTGGAAAAATGCACCTACCATGTATGTAGTAGCTTATATTGTTTTATGTAATTGATTAATTATAGTTAAAAATTATTTGTTGCAGTAAATAAGTTTTGTATACACCTTCTCTATTACGGAAGTTAGAATGATCTTTTTGTACAAATACGAATACATCTTCTCTTAGTCGTAACACGAAAGTTGTTTGCTTGCATAATATTACATGTTCTTTTGTATGTTTTCTGGTGATTATTCAATGTCAGTATACAATTTTAATTGATCTTCTGCAGGGAGGTTGAAGGGTGTTTCTGTTGCCTAAGTCGTTTGCAACACCAAAACTGTAATTTGGTTCATGATGAGATATAATGGTTGAGGTCTTCTAAATATTTGGCATCAGATTTGTAATTTGGTAATAAAGCATCTAGCTCTCAACTTTTTACCTTATCTTAAGTCAAAGTTAAGAAATATTACTTGAAAGAAGAAATTTGTAATTTATCTAAATTTGTATCAAGGTTTGTGTCCCTTATTCCTTTTAGTTAATCGAGGGTGGCTTTCTCCATAATCAAGTGTATAGTTCTGCTAATGAGTAATGACATGCCAATTAACACAACACTTTATTTTGTATTTGTTTCTCAATTTCTCCCAAACTCAATGCAGGAAAAAAAAAGTAAAATAAAAAAAAACTTACATCTTTGCATGTAGGTTAATTTCGGTGGAATGGGGATGAAAATGTTGCCCTTTTTGATGGTTTGCATTCTGGGTGTATTGAGTTTCTATATACATGTCAAAGTAGAAGATCCTTCTAAGTGTTATACTTTGACTATTACATATGCAACTGCTAGATCATGGATTGAAATGCTATTCAAGCAACAAATGCATGACTTAAAGTGAGAATCGGGGAGCGATGTGTTTGTAGAGATCTCAAGTAAGGGGGTTCATGGCCCTCGTGAGAGCTTCAAAGAAAAGGTAGAACGTATGCTTTATGTGTTTTTAACATTTGATTATTAGACTTGAAAGTAAAGGTTTGATGGTTATTTTTTGGTTCTTAAAATCTTAGTAGTTAGCTTTTGAACTTTTATTGGAATCAACCATCTTTCTTGTGAAAATGTGATAAGACTTCAGTTTGGAAGAAATAAATATTTTGGACAAACTGTTGGAAGCTTGAGCGCAAGATGATCTACTGTTCTTGACAATTTGCGTTCTTAGTCGCTTGTGTTTTGCAGAGTGTAGTGTTTGTTAAATAAGCTAAAGATATTCTATGGTGTTTGAGATGACAGGTTGAAGCTCTCGTGGAAGATTTAAATGAGACTGACTGAATGAAAAAGTTTTACATTACACTCTCAGTTTTACCACTTGATAAGATGTCTACGGTTGTTGTTGTTGGATGTTTCTCTGTTCTAAAACCCGATGGACGGTTCTTCTTCAGGGATTTAAGGTTATGTTTTGCAATATAGAAATTCACTTAATTTTGATAAACATTGATCCATATGTTTATCACTTTAACAAAGCCCTATAAAGTGATTACTGTGACTTAGTTATATGCATTACAAATCATATGATGACATAGTAATCTATCCATGTTTAATAAGGGACAGATTTAGTTATACACATTAGAAATCATATGATCACATAGTAATCTGAACCATTTTATGATAGATGACATTAAGACCTCTTCATATGCATTTTAGATAACTTTCAACCCGGTTGATCCGCTCAACACAATTGGACTATTTCTTTATACAAAGGTAAAGAATTGAATAATAGAAATACTTCTTATTTTATTTTCATTTTATTTAATGCTACACCCTTGAATATTCTTGAATCTTCAGCTATTGAATATGTTGTATCCAAGGTTGTTTGTTAATATTTACTCATGATGGTTTTGTTTGGTTTTTAGATACCCATGAACATCAAGTTTGGTACTTTCAGCACAAAGCAGGGAGCATTGCTGCAGGCCATGAGTAACCCGAAGGAAGCTGCCTTTTTAACATGGTAATTTTTATAGGTTGAATATTTTATTGATGATTCTATTGGTCAAAGTGATGAGCGATGAGTTTTCCAATTGGTTCTTATGTACTACAGTATGACTGTATGAGTAAAGGAAAAATGGATAGATTTGGTTTTGGTTTGTGAGGAATTGGTTTTAAAATGTGTAAAAGATTCATTTGTAGGAGTGAGTTCAAAAGATGGAAATGAAATGGCTACAGATTGTGGATTATTTGCTTTGGGTCAAGTATAATGGATCATGCATTTTGAGTTCAAAAGGCCCAAAGGTTGAGATTAGATATAGAAATGAAGACAAGAGTTTTGTTAGAGATGATTTATGCTTATTCCATAAGTTAATTTGATTTGTGACATTTAGATTTAATATATTCTACCTTTTATATTGAATTAAATACCAATAATGTTGTATGTAGAAATGTAGAATACATATAATTCGATCTTTTTACATTGAATATTTGAAATGTTGTATTAATACACCCATGAGAGGAAGTATGCTGGCAAATAATAATTCTAAGTACAAAATATAATGGCATATGACATTAAACAAAATTATGAGATCGGTAGTGTTATGATACACTATCATTATTTTACATACAATAGTGAGAAAATGTATACCTATTTGATTAAGAATAGATTATAGTGACTTATCATTTAAAAAGACTTCCTTAATAAATTTTTTATTATTATCTCGTGTTTTCATACGGGTTCTACAACTTTTTAAAATAACAAAACTTAATTAATAAATAAAATCTTTTTTTATTAATTGTTAATATTTTTTCCAACTATATCCCGTGTTTTCACACGGGTTCTAAATCTAGTTAATAACTAAAGAAGAGAACAATTTAGGTATTTCAAATCATCTTTTAAAAAATTTCAAAAAAAAGGAGTCCTCTTTTATAATATAGTATCGATATAGATATAGATATGGGCCCATGTTAACTGTCCATTACATGTACATAACCATTTTGATCGGTTAGGCGGTGTTTGGGATTACGGTTTCAAAATAGATTATGCGTCTTGAATAATTAGAATCAGATAACACTTATAACAAATTGCAGTATACAAATGTAGTGTTTGGATTTAATTATATTGTTTGGTAAATAACCTAAATGTAGAACTACAAAAATAGGCATGTAATTACGCTTTAAATCAAGTCAATCAAATATTAAAAGGTAATAATGATGGACATATAAGTAATTTGCCATACAATGGCTATTTGCGTTTTCAAATAGAAAGTGGGGCTTGGATTATTGAAATCTGCATTTAAAGCACTGCAAAACGCATATAATCGATTATTAATTTTGACAACCCAAATACTCATTTTTGATTTTTTGAGTTTCGTGATAATCATTTAATCTCTTTTCAAAAACAAACCCAAACACCTTTTTAGTATCAATCTCAATTACAACAAAACAATTATTTTGTATTTAAATAGTCTAAATGGGTGATGAAGAAATGCAATATCTTCATGTAGAGAGTCTCCATGAATCGAGTACCTACGCTACTGGCTTTGAAAGAGAGGAATTGTCAGTTCGGAAGTTTGGAATGCAGTTTGTGTCAAGAGGCTGAAGAGTCCATAGAACACTTGTTGTGTTCATGCATGGTCGCGATGGAAACTTGGTATAGGGTGAGCATGTGGTGTAAGGTAAGCCCCATATTCTTTTTCTCAATCAAAGACATCTTCGATATCAACAAGAACGTGGGTTTAAACAGAGGTTCAAAGAAAGTATTCAAAGGCATAGTATTTGTCACTTGTTGGTGCTTATGGAAGGCGAGGAACGAAAAGAAATTTGAAGGCAAGACGATAAAGGTGGAGAGTATTATCCACGATATTATGGCCACGAGTTACTTATGGTTCAAGAATAGGTCGAGTCATTGTTCTATTAGTTGGAAGGAATGGACTTCGTTCAATGTAAATTTGTGATTAACCTGTGTATGTGATTTGCCACTCCGCATTTTTTGAGAGTTGGCGATTATTGAATAAAAGTTACTTTAAAAAAAAACAGATATTAAGATTGCATCCGTGCATAAGCATGACACTCTTCAGCAACTTGTGGCGGTTCAAAAGAGGTTCCATACTCACGATATACCCCAAAATAATATTCACTCTTCCAATATAAGTTATCGCTATTAATGCGGCGCATCATGCATCGACCAACATAATAATTCACATATTATTAGCGGTTTCGAATAAATCGAGACCTATAGAGCGTGATCTATAGTAAAATAAGTTTTCGCTAGAATAAAAATAAAACCATCTTAATGGTACACACAAAAGATAAAAAAAAAAAGAGAAATAATAAAAGAGAAGAAGATCAAGACGAAGAGCCTACTCCAGATCTAGACAAAAGGCTCGCTCTACAGCTCTTTATGTAACAGATCTAGATAGAGGACCTAACCCGAAGCCTTCCGCGACCTTCGGACACTTCCGATAGCATTCAGTAAGCTTTGGAAATCTCCAACAGGCTGCGACGAGCTTCAGACACCTCCAGCAGCTTTCAGCAAGCTTCGGAAACCTCCGACGAGCTTCGGACACCTCTAGCAGCTTTCAACAAGCTTCGAAAATCCTTGACAGCCTTTGAAGAGCTTCGGACGCCTCCACATCCTCTAGTGAGCTTTGAAGACCTTTCACAGTCTTCTCCGAGCTTCGAAGACCTTATACATCCTTCAGTGACCTTCGGAAGCCTTCGGCAGACTCCTGCGAACTTCGAAAGACTTCGTCGAGCTTCGAAGACCTCCTACAATCTCCAGCGACCTCCGACAGTCTTCAGCGAGCTCTGGGAATCTCTGACAGCCTTCGGCGACCTTCGTAAATCTTCGACAGCACTCAGTAACCTTCAGAAATTCTTAGCAGCCTTCGGTACTCCCTTTTATCAAAGTAAATTCGATGCAATAACTTGTGAAATTGGCGAAAATGAAGTACAGTCTAAAATCACGACCCTAGCAGTCCATAATATTAGATTGGGGGGCTAATGATGATACATACTTCACCTTCGATGACGTTGCGCGACCAAGTACACAAATCTGTCTGACATTTTCTCTTACTACGGAGCTCCAAAAGGTGACACATGCAATTTCTCTCTCCCCAAACCTCCAGACGTGAGGTAAAAGATCTCCAACTAAACTATATGGGCATTAAAATTCCAAGGTATGCACTAAAACTATGATCTTTTATATTTTGCCTAAAGGTGTATATAGTAACAGTCTAAACCATATACCATAGCTTACCCACGGCTCAATTCGTAAGGCATAAGCCTCATAAATTACCAACCCATAAAAGGGTTGACATTCTGAAATATTCCCGTCAAGATAAAGCCACGGACATGGTTTCCTACCCTTTGTAGATCAGACAACCTCCGTAGAGCAAAATCTTCGAGTATAATAGTTTTCTTTCGTAACGCTTCCATAGAATAAAACTCTGTAAATAGGTCTATTACCCAAAAACTAATGTGCCCCAGAGAAGCATATACACATATTACCTAGATGAATGTCGAGCGCATAAACCCGTATACCCTAGGGAAAACCCGAAACAAAATACATGAGAGGCCACGAGCCTATGGTCTTGTATGAAAAGTCTTATCCAAGCTTAAGAAAGTCAAGACTACACTCTCATCTCTAGTTTATAAACCTTTTTAATAACGCCCCTCCGCAAGCGCGGAGGTCAACATATATACACTTTGTCACTGCCTTTAAGCCTAAGAGGCTTGCCGATACACCTCCCCGTAGATTCGGAAGGTCACACATAGACTACTGTAATAATTCCCTTACAACATCCAAATATCCAAGGATTTACCCATTACCAACAAAACCTTTCACAATGCATAAGCCGAAGAAGTTTTCGTCTCATTCTTGTTGACACACCTAGGGACTCAGACAATATCATCTAACACCTTTTTAGAAGAGCTTACCCAAATTGTTACTTAAGCCCCAGCCTCACAACTAAAACACCAAACAAACTCCATTCCCAAACACTTAAAGAAATCCAAGTATAATAAAGAACGCTCCAATAGCACATAATTAGAGCCACAAGGATATAATTCCGAGGTTATAACACTTAGAAGATGTGAAACATGGAACCCCGCGGGCGGTCGCCTTCGGTACCATGCAAATACTCAGAGTTATAAGAACCTATATGAACGTAGAACACCGAAAAGAAACACTATTCAGAGTTATAAAACGAAGGGGATACCTCTTCGGGAAAATAATAAATAAAGAAGCAAACGAAAAATTGGAAGGCAGCGCCCTTCGCCATTGACCGAACATTGGTCCTATTAAGGCCACAATATTTTATGTTATTCTTAAACTGAGAAACTGATGCAACCTAACAACCATATAAGTCTTTATTAGATATTATGCTAACTCTTTGATCTCAGCTCACATTTGACAGTTGTTTAGATGGCGTAATGGCTTAACTACAAAATTTAGACAAGCTTCGTAATGGCTAATTTATGGAGTTGCTCATATGTGAGTAGTGAGGTTTTAGGGAGACATGATATAAAGGTCCCACCCTCAAAGGGATCATTCCACAAAAATCGCGCATATATGACCTAACAAAGGTTTGAATTATTTTGTACACGACAAAGAGACCTACATGTCCTACGTCGTCAAATTCATGGCCCAAATGAGGTCAGAAAATGGTGAACACACCATCTTTACCATTACGAAGGGTCGCTCCCTATCGTTCTATCTACTTACCGCATGCATTTCCTTTACCTACATAAGACGTATTTTCATGAATTAAACGCATGTTCAAGGGGACGCCCACATAGCTTAAATTCAGAGCCCGAAGGACACTGTCCTAGGGTACAATACGCATAACGAAGACGTGGAACAACGAAGGGAGACCCTTCGCAACCGCGCACACATAACAAAAAGACATGGAAAATACGAAGGTGGTTGCCTTCGATACCATGCAGAGTTTTACCAAACTTACCCAAAAAAGCGTAAGACACGGAACAATCGAATAATGATACTCTCGATACCATACATATACAAGAAAAGATCTTCAATTTCTAGCAAACTTCTACACGAACAAACAGAGGCCATGCGTGCGCCCTCGAAGGTCCAGAGACAACTCTCAAAGCAATAAAAAGGCAGCTCGGAATGATGATCCCTTCGTAATATATCTTCGACATGACTTCCGAATATATAAAGAATAATTCATCACCTGAAGCCCATAAAAAAAAAAAGAAGTTTGAAAGAGTTAACAAAGGATAGTATCCTACATAAACCACTACCAAAGTCAGAATATAGAAGCTAAGGATTCCTCGGGAACTTTGAAGAAGCCTCCGCCAACAACAAGGAG
>JANDBE010123120.1:0-10827 GCA_024320915.1 Erigeron philadelphicus
TTGCAAAAAATTCATCGTTGTAATTAAAAACAGGAATTTAGTTATTCGCTGTTGTGAGCTTGTAGGCTGATTTAGGTCTTTTGGGGATTGGGAAGTTGTTTTCTTGCTTTCGGGAAGAACATAAAATCATATTTTGTTGATAAAGTATTAAATAAACCTGTAGGGTTATTATGTGAATTAGCCAAACTAAAGCATTTTTCTAGACCGAATACTTTCAGTTCTTAATAATGAATCACAAGAACATCAACGCCATGTGAAGTACGTCTTGAAAAGCACTAATTTTTGGTTATTTATTGTCACAAGGGTCGTATGCTAATGCTGTTCCACATAGGGATAAAGCTGCCTTCTATTTGTGTATTATGTTGGCAAATAATTTTAAAATTAATTCGCGCTTTGACATTTTGGTAATCTAACCGTTATTTTCTGGGTTCCATTTTTCATTTGGTTATCATATTTATTCACAGTATTGTGATACGTTATGTTGTATACTCTAGGGAGTCGAAAGTTATCATTCTCTCACTTGATTCTGGTAATATATTTATAACTCTGTATCTAATTGCAGTTTAAATGACATGCCGGAGATAATGAAGCAGATGCCACCACTTCCTGTTAAGCTTAATGAGGAACTTACCAACTCCATGCTTCCCCATTCGTCTTTGCAGAAAAAATCTTGAACCCTTTAGTGAAAATCGTCACATTAGTATCCTAATGTGACCCCTTGTCACGTCAAACCTGGAGATAATGCTGTTATTTCCAGTAATTAGTCGAAATGTCATCCAAAGTCCTTTTGTCGGGTTACTTGTATTCTCTTGCTAGATGTTTGTAAATATGTATCTAGTTGTGTCAAAGAAAGGATTCACCGACTCTTGTAAATTCACAGTAGAATTAAATTAAGTTGGTTCAAAGTTTTGTTTCCGTCTGTTGTAAGCAATACAACGGAAGGGGATGACCTTTAGTTTATAAAATGGTTATTTGCAGTCGTTCGATCCTTAGCGATTATCTATACTATATTATGAAAAAATAGCTCCTTTGTAGAAAGTTATTTGAAAAAATTTATCTAAACTTTTCTTAATGATTAAATTACATTATAAGTTCTTTATCTTTTTAAATATCTCTATGGAAAATTTGCATCAACTTTTTTGCATCAATTAATTACATCACTTGATATCGCTTATTCCATCAACAGTCGTCTCCACCACCACACCGTTTCCATCATAACTACCGACACCGTCGCATTTCGCGAGTACAATTCTAGTATTTAGATCCTGATTAATTATGAACTTAACATATATTTCCCCCATATGTTTTTAGTAACTACGAACACAATGCTTTCAAAATAAATTAATATTCCAGATATATATTTTCGGTACGCTACTTATTTTAATCATCCACATTTTTATCTATCGATCAACTACAAACATGCCAGCAACGGAAATCTTTCAGTTACACAAATTTCAACTTACCAATAAAACCCCTCTGATGATATCACTCTCATTATTATATTAACTAAAATAATAACAAAGCGATGACGGAAGTTATGATGATGGAGATGACTTCACCGGAGCAAGAACGGCTGGTCATGAGAGACATTGCCATGGCCGCCGGTGAAGCTCAGACTAAAGAAGGAGATACTTTTTGTCTCATTAATCAAAGGTAATTTTATCATCATCATTATCATACATATTTTTTACACTTACATATATACATACATAAATGTTATATGTATATTTATCTAGTATTATTGTTATATATATATATAATATATATAACATATCTCATCTGTTTGTAACTTATGTTTGTTTTTGGTTAAGTGTTATTAGGTTAGAATGTTAAATAACAAGTTTTAATTTGGAGAAAAATGAAGACTAAGTGTATAATATTGTAATAGTTTGTTTCATGTTGGAGTAAGAATAGATGTTTGAGGTTCTTATAGGTCCTAAGCTGTAGGGTGTAGGCTAACGATACTGTCTACCGTTGTTTGAAGTTGTGACCTGAAGGTATACAGGGTTGAACATCTGTTTAGGGGTTGGGGTGTTACATATATGGATTTGTTTTGTGTGATGATCGAATGTTTGATGCTATTATTGTTTAGTGGTGGCGAAAGTTTACAATTTGCTGAGCTTTAACTCAATATTTATATAGCCACTTTAACAAACCCTTGATGGTTGAATTTAGAGGATTTGCAAGATTGGGGTTTTAGTATCCGTGTGCGTGGTTGTTGTTGGGGAACTTGAGGCTTTTATGACGTGTAGTCGTGTAGTTTGATGTTCATGTACTATATTCCAAACTCCAAAGTTGCTTTGTAGGGTTCATTAGACGAATTTGCTATTTATGTTGTAGTAGTTGGTGTGGTGGCATGATGGTCAAGGTATCTTGATGTCTTCACAAGAGATCTTAGGTGTTAACCTCCCTAGGTAAACATCTTGCGGTGGTCAGGGAAACGGTTCGACGGCGGTCATGGGGATACCTGGTTAGGGTGCGTACATCTGAATCAAAGACTCGTCCCCTTTGGACAACCGGGAGAGGGCAAACCTCATCCATATTGTTCTAGTAGTTGCTTTGGGTCTTAAAGAACTATTGTGGATTTGATTGATTTTCGAAGCTAATTTCATGGAGGATGTGGATTTTGGATAAGGTGAAGTACTTCATTATTGAAATTATGTGGTTTTAAGATGTTATAGTATATGTATCTTTATGAAAATGGATGTGGTATCAAATATCAATCCAGAAATGTATGTAAAAAAATAGAAAAACTTTCCATTAGAATATTGCAGATTAATTAGAATAATAATAATTAGTCCGTGTTTTACAAGCCAAAGTTACCATGTCCCCCGTAGGCATCATCACAATGTGTGTTGACATTGAGGTAGTTAATAATATTTACGCATTTAGCTTCATTTGCAGAAATTTTTTTAAGATGATGGAGTATTACTAATAATCTTTGGAATATAAACTTTTAAGTTCAAGTTAAAATTGACACTAGTGATTTGTTTTTTTTTTTTTTTTGTTTATTTTGAAGTCTTGTGCATTGTTATAACACTTCAATATACAATCTGTTTTTCCAACGTATGAAATGTATGAGGTTGTTGGATCAGAGCTTAATGGGACAAAACAATAATCAAAGGCATATTTATTCTGCCTTAAACAAAACACATACTCAGGATCATTCGTATTCGAGCGATTAGATCTATAGGAGCTTTACCTGCTAGAGTTACCTATTTACCGTGTTACGGCTACAAAGTATTCACAGTATTTAATATATTCACCATAGTTGGAAATTTTTGTCATATTAGAACACTTTAGCCCTCATTTTTAAGATCAAGGTACATTTTACCCTCTCCGTTTTCTTATTAATTATGAATTAGATTATGCCGTTAGCAGTAGATCGCTGTTATATACCACTTTAGCTTTTTGGATGGTATTTGACTATTTGGGTTAATCTTTTGCTTTGGTATTGGGAAATTCCAAAAGGATTACAAGCTTAGGTCTGAGTTTGTAGATTTTCACTTGGCTTATACTGTCTAAGCTGATTTGGACAGTTAGTATCATCTATTCCATATATTGTGACTACAAAGCTATTGGTCACAGCTTCACATCATTGCTTATTTGTTTGAATGTTATTTGGGCCTGTTTGTGGTGAGCTTGGGACACTTTACCGATGCACTATGTATATAGGGTCAAATTATTAACTATTATATGACGTGGCCAAATTCAAGTCACTCCGCAAAAATGTTCTTAAAATTTAGACCTTTGAATTCAAAATTTAAAATTAAATTGGTATTTTTGACATTCAAGATGTGCTATTAATGTAATACATTGTCATCATTTATAGCAAGACCTGGTCAACAATTAACTAGGGTTTGGCTGGGTTATATTTTATCCCCGCCTCTGACGCTTTACACCCTTTGACAATCGATCGTCAACATTGGCTCAAAAATCTTTGTAAACCTTAGGCATGACAGGTATTTCCACAGTGAATGGTGGTGAGACGGAGCTGTCTCCAGAGCAAGAGAAAGAAGTGATATTTAGCACTCTGCAGGAAGTGCAACCTCAAGTCAAAGACGGCGATGTTTTTTTTATACTATCTTACAGGTAATCGCAATAAATACACATCTATCCATGAATCATCTGTCTGTTACTACACATGTAGACCTTTTATTATCAAATCTGTTGATCCATTTCCGGTAGAATGCAGATGCTTTAAACGTTAGGGTTTTCTTATACGTCTAGTGATCCCGAATCTTTTATTACTTACATACTTCTTCTAGACAATGATTGGATCTGTTGATCTTTTACTCTGTTACAATTAGAAGTTCTACAAATGTAGGGTTTTGGTATCAAGTTTTCAGGTGTGAGATCATGCTCACTCTAGTGTTTTTAAGCTCGATGTCCAGCTAGTTTATTCCATAATCCATGATTAATTGTGGTTTTATTAGATAAGTTTCACATATTTCAGTTCTTCTTTTTTTTTTTTTTTTTTTTTTTTACTTTTTATGCCACGGATTCCAAATTTAGCATCACCGTTTAATCATCAATGCACGTATTTGGATGTAGTTATGAAGTTTTTAGGTATAGATATTATTTTTTTGACCTACATGACATTCAGGAAATCTACATTCAATATTAACTTCTAAAATAGCAATATAGAAGAGGAAGATCTTGCTTAAAGAGGCCAGTATAGTTTTAAAGAGGGAGTTTTTTTTTTTTAATCAAAACCGTTGAAATTGGATGGACTTTATACTTGCCAAGGGGGTCAGGTACGGAACTCATTCATAATGGATCCTATATCTCCTTTCCTTGATAAATTCTCTTGCCATCTCTTTTCTATTTGTTCTTGTGAGGCAATGGCTTCTAATTTACTGACACCAGCCTGATAGTCCCCAACATACAAAAATCCTACATCTTTTTCTTCTAGAAGTGAGTTTTTTTTTTCTTCGTCTTCGTTGTAATCACACATACAAAGATTCAATACTCCAACCTATGACCAAAGTTTCAAGGATAGTTTTAACCTCAATCGATTTTGGAGTTTCTAAACATTCAAATGATAATGAGATACATAAGATCGAGTCATGATATAGACCATCCTCTGGTTGGTTGGAGCCACTAGCTTATGGTCTAAATATGGGATCTCTTATTGTAAGGCGAATCCAATCACCCATGTAGGGTTTTGTTCATGTCAATGTGTCCATAGGAAGACCTTTAAAATTCATAAAGTTCTTGTTGAGCATTCTGTTGTTGTAGATACTGGGTGTGATAAGTTACTCTGTGGCCACTACGGTATCTTTTTTTAAGGAACCATGGATTGAACCTGTAAGCATCAAGAATTTATCTCTCTTGAAAGGATAATGATGTGACAATCAACTTTAGTATATGTAGGATCCATTTGCTTGCTAAATTATATATGCATTAGAAAGACTGGTTTAGTGGTGTCATAACACCTGGTTAGTTTCTGTTTTCCTTTTTGTGGATAATGTTGGATGGTTAGTTTAGAACTGAAGCTGAAGATATACATTGTCTATTCCTTTCTTTTTTATTTTTCTCAGTGTCAACCAAAGGAACGATTTGGCTTACTACTGTCTAATAATCTTCCCACATGTTCAAAGTTATGGCTTTTATGCCAATCAGTTTTCAACAATCCAAACTGATACATATAACATATGTTACGATTTTATAAGAGTTGCTTCCTTGAACTTTAAGTGACCAATGGTTCAGCATTACATGTTGTCAATGCACATGCCTTGTTCTTTTGCTGTTCTCTTTATAACATATCTTCTATATGATATCAAAATGGTTGTTCGAGATAAGTTGTATTTTTAAAGCTTGTTGGTACTTACAAAGCATGTCATTCACAAGTAAACGTATACTTCAGTTGAAATCTGAAAGGACTAGTCTTCAAAGTTACAATAAAAAGGCTCATAGCTGTTGCAATGTATCTTAACAATTTCATTTTAACTTTGATTTTTGCTTGATTGAATTATGACTAGCAGTGGTAGGTTGTATAGTGCTGCTTCTAATTGACATATGTATCTTAAGTTATTTAATAACTTAATCATATTTATACTGATTGACAATAGATGGTGGCGAACTTGGTCCGAATATGTTAATCAGAACCTGGCAAACGACGAATCATCCGTGGAGCCTCGTGGCTCTGGCAGCTCAAGGACTGTGCAGAAGCCACAAAGCATTGACAATTCTGATTTGATCCGTGGATCATCGTCTGAGAATTCAACATTTGAGATCCATGAAGCATTAGTTGAGGGCACTGATTACATATTGGTCCCAGAAAAAGTTTGGAACCAATTTTATTCATGGTTAGTTTGAATTTCCATGACTGTTTTCTATATAATTGTCATTATATTAGTTTATTTACATAATAGAAATGTAATTACTTCAACGACAAGGGGCATGCAATGGACTCTTTCTGGATTACTAGAGTTTTATAATGATAATATATCATTCTATTCTAGTAATTTAACAGAAAATTTAATAGCAGCAACGGGATGATTTTTTATTATCCCTTATCTATCATAACTTCGGTTTCTTTTTCAGAATGAGTTTTTTATATGGAATGTGTGTATATAGTAGTAACTCTTGGGGTGCAGGTATGGTGGGGGTCCAGCATTGGCTCGAAAAGCTATAACTCACAGTTCACCACAAATAGGATTGACTGTAGAAGTTTATCCTCTACGCCTTCTACTGCATTTAATGTCAACGGGTGACCAGCATGACATACGAATAAGCAGAAGGGTACATCTGCTATCATTCTATAATCATCCAGTTCTGCATTCTTGTTAAAATCGTATGTTATTGAGGAATATCACCAATTGTTATATCTATCTAACCAGGAAACAGTTGGAGCACTACACAGCAAGGCCCGTGAGACTTTTGATCTAAATTCCGATCAAGTAAATAATTTATTTATATTAAGCTTTCACCTTTGTTTTTTCTTTTATCAATCTTCATTATGCTTTTACTGCACTCTGTTAGGTAAGCATTTGGGATTACTATGGACACCAGAAACATGCTTTATTAAATGACTTCGAAAAAACACTCGATGAGGCCAATATACGTGCGGATCAGGATGTGAGCTACTTGCCCTTTGGACTTAAATCTTTCTAGAACAAGTGTTTTATAGCTTAAAGTTTGTTTCACCTTTAATCAGCTATCAACAACATGAAATATAATTTTGGATGCATTACTGTGTTATACAATTCATAGATGATCTTATATTACCGGGTGACATAATACGTAATTTTTTAAAGTTTTCGTGGTTCTTGCAAAAGAAAAGGCTTCTCTTATGAACCCTTGTCTATATATATATATAGGAGGTTCATTTGAGACCGTTGAGACCCTCTCCGACTTCTTTTCTAGATCTGAGATCGAGAGTCTTTCTTCTCTTTCGGCTTTGCTCCGACTAGCCAATGAGACTATTTTTTCAAGGGTAATACCCTAGGCCGGAGGTCCTTAGGAAGCAGCCTCTCTACCATTGGGTAGGGGTAAGGCTGTCTACGTCACACTTCCCTTAAACCCCGACACTCGCCGGGATTGAGTACCGTTGTTGTTGTTCATTTGTGACCGCTAAAAACTTGAGATCACAGAAACCACATGCGATTACATTTCAAATGGCATGTGATTCAAATTTGTGATGAATCTCAATTTTTTTTTATTTTTCTTTGATTTTTTGATGAATTTTTAAACACATGTTATTGGGCTTAATCAAGATCTTCCTTTTTTTAACTTAATGGCAATTTTCGATTATCTGGGTCTGTACCTTTCTCTATAGCACCTGGTAATATGTCAATCTCTGTAAAATGGAATTCTTGAATGCGATTTTAGATGTAATGTAAGTCCATGTATGAATTCTCACTTGTTACTTATATACGTGAAAGAATAGGACTTTAATGTGAACATAATGAATACAGATTCTCGTGGAAGTCATTAATGTCGGAAGAAGCTTTACAACTATTCAAGTGAATGGCTATTCAGGGAATGACCAATTAACAGTCGTAGAACCTTCTAGAATGAACCATTCAATTGCAGGAGGCTCTACTGCAAACAACGATTTTTCTGGAAGCCACAATTCAGAGCTATTGCAATTTCAATCTGCAGCAGAAAAGGCACCCGCTTCTTTTGGTGTCAGTACAAGGGGTTCTTGTATTGGTCTAATTGGATTGCTGAATTTAGGAAACACCTGCTTTATGAACAGTGCAATACAGTGTCTTGTTCATACACCAGAATTTGCAAAGTTTTTCATTGAAGATTTCCGTCCGGAGATAAACTGGCAAAATCCTCTAGGCATGCAGGTATATCTCAGTTCTACACTGAAGTAATTATTGCAAGAGCCACAGAGCTATGTGAACTTTTGTGTCTACAGTTTAATACATCTGTATATCTGCATTTAAGCACTTCTAGCATTATTGTTTCCAGTTGTACTTGAATTGTATACAAGGGAGTCAAGTTGCTCCTACTGAATAATAGACTTATAGTAAAAGAAAATGCAAAAGAAACTAAACATGTAGAGTACCTGGTTTCTGTTTTCCAAGCCAAGAAGTTCATTTCTGATTTCAAAGAGGTAAATTGATAACAAAGAGAATTTACCATGTAGGGCGAGCTAGCTATGGGATTTGGTGCGTTGCTTAGGAGGTTGTGGGCCCCAGGACGTGCTGCAGTTTCTCCACGGGATTTCAAAGCAAAGCTGGCTCGGTTTGCACCACAATTTGGAGGGCACAAGCAACATGATTCTCAGGTTTGTTGTGCAAAATCGAGATTTCATGATTTGAGCTTGATAGATAGAGTGACGTATGTTCTTTTCTCTTTTGTTTCATGGGGCAGGAACTGCTTGCCTTCTTGCTCGATGGACTTCATGAAGATCTGAACCGGGTTAAACACAAGCCGTATATAAAGTCTAGAGATGCTAATGGCAGACCCGAGATGCAAGTTGCGGATGAATTCTGGGCTAACCATATATCTCGCAATGATTCAATAGTTGTGGATGTCTTTCAAGTGAGTATGAAACTAAACTTCTCATGACATCTTTGAGTATTTAATAGAGGTTGCAATATCAACCCATTTGAATAAAATTTGAATCATATTGGGTTGAGATCTATTTCTAAAGAGTTAATCAGTATAAAGTATAACCTTGCTAAAATGTAATTGCTGAAATGGGCTGAGAATCACCTGAATGATTTTCGAATGCTTAATACTCCTAATTCTGCATTTGGTTTTCATAGAATATTAAATTTTTTATTAGTTTTTTAAAGAGGTTATTAAATGATTAATTATTTGTGAAATTCAAAAAGTAGGGAAAAAGGTTTGGGTTTCGATGTGTCATCCCTACTCACTGCCCCGCTTCTTTTAACTCTTATTGAAATACAGTCTGCTTGACCAGAACCCTATACCCAACCCATCGAACCACCCATTTTTTCAGTTGTAAAATTCACCATTAGTAGATCTCATTAGATTTGTTGTTAAATAGGGTTTCGGTTGTTTCTATCGTTTTATATTAGATGCATGTGCTTTAACTTCCATTTGCCATTTAACAGGGCCAGTACAAATCAACTTTGACCTGTCCTGTATGTGACCAGATCTCGGTTACATTCGATCCATTTATGCATCTCTCGTTGCCGCTCCAATCAGCCACTCCCCGTACAATGACAGTGACAGTTTTTAGCTGTGATGGAAGTGTGATGCCTGCTACTTGCACAGTAACTTTATCAACATTGGGATGTTGCAGAGACTTAGTACAAGCTCTTAGTAATGCTTGTTTTTTAAAACAAAATGAAAAGATCTTGTTAGCAGAGGTAAATGATACCTTAAATTATGTTTTGGTATTGATTATTATATAGTATTAATATCAATATTAATGTTAATTTACCTACTTGTGTTGTATCGAGTAAAGCAAATTGTGTTTTGCAGGTACATGACCACTTGATTCACCGATTCTTGGAGGACCCACTCATTCCATTATCTGTTATAAAGGATGACACACGACTTAATGCATACAGAATTCCAAAGTTAACAAAGAACCCTATATATTTGCAGTTGGTTCACCGTCGTGAAAACCCGTAGGTTCATCTTGATGAAGCTTCTACTTTTTGTGCCATCATTAGCGTTCAATTTAGGAACTTTTTAGTCATGGACCCAAATAGCTCAACTCACATTATACAAACTAAATTAAACCTGTATCGTTAAAACCATCTAGAATTGGATTGGAATTTAGTTTCTTTATTGAGCTAAAACTTAAACCAACCAAACCAAGTAGAGGTGGCGAAATGAATGGGTCTGGCAGGTTGGAATGTTGGATGATGGGTCAAAACGGGTAGTTTGTCAGTACAGGTGGGTTGGGTTGATCTCAAGTACATTTTGTCCAACATTCTGATATTCTTTACAAGTAGTAAGTGAGAAAATTTTACAATCAATAATCAGTTATCAAGATTTAGAAGATTGTATGTGTTTAAAACATATTTTGGGCTTATTTTGAGCCCACCTATTTCATTTTCAGATGTTTTAATTTTATTTGACCCCATAAAAGCAAACATTTCCTAAATCAAGAAATTATGTATTTGGGACTTTGGGTTTGAATGCCAACTCTCCTGCCTACATTAGTTGCAGCCTTTCAGTATGCCCATAACTTGATTATGTTCCATCATTTGAAGAGATCCCCTTTATTTTCGTTATTGATATTTTTTCTTGGTTTTTTATTACTAATAGTTTGTGGTGTATCGCTTCTTTAAATGGGTTTTCCAATAGTACAAGGAAGTTACTGAGAATTCTTCTGTCTAGCAGAATATGAAGAAATCCCGTTTCCAACGAAGGCCTCAAGGAGGT
>JANDBE010126240.1:0-10787 GCA_024320915.1 Erigeron philadelphicus
ATGAAAAGAATACAAACCCCCACAAATGGACAACAATCCTTAGAAATATGTTAAAAATCGTAACAATCTAGACGTAATCATAACGGCGATAAATCCTTAGATACCACGCCTTTACCACTTACTATTCAGTTATAAATTGTGATTATCGAATTTTTATGTTATATAGCCTTATAATCTCATAATCATTCAGTTATACTATTTTTTTTTTTTCCAAAAAAAAGTGTTTCTAAATGTTAATTGTGATATTTATATCATTGTCACAAACATAACGAATTACACTACATTCGTACGTATACATATACATACATATATATAAAGAAAACATTATTAAGCATCTGAATAAATTAAACTGAATTCTGTAATAAGTAAAATAAAGTGATGGATACCTGAATAAGGACAAGAAAGACGAGGATGAAAAGCAACAAGAAAACACAGAAACGAGGAGGAAATGAAAACACTACTGGTTTTCTGGCGGAAAACAATCCCATAATTTTTTCTTTTTGCGGATATTGTGTTGTACAATGAATGAACTTATATAAACCAAATTTCGAACACAGAATTTGTTATTATTATTATTAATATACCACAAATAGTAATTATAGATTTATTTATTAATGAATTAAATGTTGCTTTTCGTGTGTGTGAAGTAGTAGAAATGGGGAGCTGGAATTAGAACAATAGAGTAGTAGTACTAATTCAAGATAGCGTTCTCCGCATCCTACTCTCACTACCGATCTCTTCTCTCGAGATACCAGTTTCACCCCCATCTCCTCATCATAATTCAATAACGTGCAAATTTTGACTATATTTGCTCACACCACTCGAAAAAAGGTTTCGTGATTGTTATCTAAATCTTTTTCTTGACTTTTATAAAACAACCAGTAAACATTTGTTTTTTGAAGGGATAGATCAAGCATGAGTGGAAGAAATTTTAGCAGACAGATGGCGTCTCATGTTTTAATTCTTTTTTAACTTTTTTTTAATTTTACCACTCACCAATCACTCATCTAAATTTTATTCGCATTCTCTACAATTTTTATTCAATCTAAACATTAAAAAAATAAATAAATTAAAACATTTCATAATAAATAAAAATAAAACATACATAATAATTAAAAAAACACATAATACTAAAACATTACATAATAAATAAAAAAACATACATAATAGTATTAAAATACATAGATATTGACACTCGGAATAGTCCAAGTCCACAGTACTCTCACCGTCGTTTTGATAAATGTATCGGTATGGTTCAAGAGACCCGACAACGTCACCGGGTGGAGGAGATACGTACTCCTCCCCTAGGTCAGTATGGTAATCTACCTACCGACCACCACCGACACTGCCTTGCCAGAATACCCCATGGTCTAGCGTGTTGTCAACGTCAATGAGACGGTGGTAAGCTGGAAAATAAGTTGATCCAGTCAATCGATCTTCTGTCGAAGATATACCATATACTCATTTTCGACGGTGCTACGAACCCGATTTGAAGCTTCAATTCAGTTGATTTCGGCTTGGCAAGCCGCCTTGTTGTCAGATCCGCTCTGAATGACGTTGTTTACTTCAGAGCGGTGTCTCGAGTCATTATTCAGGTGGGTTTGCATCGCCATTTTAACATCCCAAAGGTTCATTGTAGTGTTGTTAGCCATGAATTAAAAGTCTGTAAAATATTAGATATGTTTGTGTATAATTTGTGTTAACAATTAATATAGAAAATAGAAAATTTATTATTATTATTAATAGATATAATATAATAAGACTTAGAATAGCCTTATAAGAACACATATTCATATAAGACTACATTGTGATAAATTGAATTGATTTGATTATGATTTAATTTATTACAATTGAGGTTTATGCCTCTATTTATAAATAAGTAATTAGCTAACTATGATAACAAGTCTTGGCTAAGGAAACCACAAGAAAACCCCTTAACCCTAATTGTTGACCGATTCTAGTTCTTGGACTTGGACCCTTCTGAACCGATTCTCTTGTTACGGTCTTTGAGCTTTCCACAATTTCCAACACATTTCAACATGATAATTGTAATGTAAAAGCATGAATAGAATGATTAACCACCAGCTTACCTTTGCAAAGTTTCCAAGCCGGTTATTTCAAGAAATAGCTAAGAACATATGGGGAAAGAACTTTCGAACCACCATCAAATGTTTGTTAATGGCAGCTAAGCAAAGGAGTAATCTGAATATATTGTTGTACCATTTTTTAATCACCAATGGTGTGCGAATAGGACTTTGTGTTAATGCCTGGTGGTACATGTGTTGTTTCATTATATACTTCTAAGAAAGGAAGATGTAGCAAGGGTTTTCTGGAGTGAAAGCAATTGATAGAGGCTAACAATGCACTGCCCCAACTAATCTCAGCAATCCCTATTTTCAAATTTGCAGCTTAACGTGGCGTGGACGGACTACATTAATGGTTGGCAGGTTTCTAAACTATTAGGCTACAAAGTAATGGGTGCATAGCTTATGTTTTCTTAAGTTAGATTGCCACCAACCTTGTTCCTAAAATCATCATTTATGTCAATTCAAAAGAAGTGCATGTAGGTGATCGCAGTGTAATTCATTGATTGTGAAATGTTAACTATACTTTCTTATTATTTCCCATAAGAAATTAGTTGCGGCCAACAACTAACTGGCCACTCTTCAAGCATATCATCGGACATGGACCCCTTACCTTTAAAATGGGCAGTTGATTATTATGGTTGAAATGTATTAGCTGGTGTTCATGCTTTTCGTTTTTCACTACTGTGAAAATTGTTTCGCAACAAATTATAATTTTGGTTCAGCCCAATCAAGTTATCCACATGCATATACATTGATTACGTTTGAACTAATTAGAACCTTCATCAAGATAAGGCATTGGATTCGTATTATTTTAAGATACTACACTATTTTAATCTTAATTATTATACTAGGCACGACATATACAAAATGATTTAAATGAGATTGTGAATGATGAAAAAAAGATAAAACTTGTTTTACCAACTTTTTCAAAATCTTCTATAATCATGTTTTTTCATTTGTATAGAAAAAAAGTCTAACAACCATCTGTAATAATATCATGACAATTAGAATACTTAAAGCTTGTAACCATAGAAACTAAGTTTAGATTATACATTTCCTTTGCAGTGATGAACAAACCAGAAAACGAAAATACAACAACAAAAAGAAAATTTTGAAAGAACAAACAATGAAATCAAACTTTGTTAGTCAAAGAGTGTGTGCTACTTACAATACTATATGGGTTTACAAATTTCACATCAACAATAATGCAAAGAATAGAGAAAACTGATTGAAGATGGCAATAAGGTTTCTCAATTGAAAGTGGTGATTCATCTTACCATTCATTATCATTTAATTACTTCAATAAATAAGAGGGAATGTGAAAAAACTATGACCATACTAACATATGCAAAGTTAATGATTGGAGCGATTACAATGAATGGAGAACGAAACATTCACTCATTAATAATCCATTCATTCATAAATTAATAATCAATATATATATATATATATACACATATTTAATATTAAACGGGATTAAGACATTGAAATTTTTTTTTCCGAACATTCAGTCGGTACACGACATCACGAAAACCTCACCGTAAAATGGTGAAGCCTTGCACGTATCGTAGACAACGAGATGTTGACTATAGGCCGTTACAAGTATTCGAAGGAAAAAACCCCAAGACTTGTCATGATATTATTACAGATGGTTGTTAGACTTTTTTTCTATCCTATGTAGGTGGTTTATCTATCCTATTATCTTTCAATGCCTCAACCATTGCCTCAAATTTCCTTGAAACAAAGGAAAGCTTCCTAAAAAAGTGGTTTTCCTACTTTGAATTATGGAATGGTCAAGAAAACCTTTATGGAAGGATCGTCAGGGTAAAAATCTATGGAGTTCCATTATTGTTACGTGAGCAATCAGTTTTTAATAAAATTGCTTCAGTTATGGGCGAGCCCATTGAGACTTCCACTGCCTCAGTCCACGACGGTAACCTTTCCATTGACAGTCTTTTCCTCCTTGTCAAAGCTCATCAAAAGATTGATCACAATGTTAAAATTAAAAGGAAAACAAAATCTTTTGTCACAAGGATTGTTGAAGACCCAGGAGATTGGTCTCCCTCTTTTCTATCCAAATCAATTACCCATGATAGTGATGATAACCTTGGTAAATTGTCAAACAAAAAATCTGAAAATCCAAAAAATCAGGATGATAGCCCTTGCATGGAAATCGATCCTTCATCCTTTGTTGGAAAACCAACCGTTTCTGCCCATACAGTTAATGATGACACATTATTCGAAACCGACATTCCACCTCCCCACAGCTCGCCACCCCCTGAAAAAATCCTCATTGGGAATGAAAAAAACATTAATATACCTTGGGACCACCATGGTACTTCACCACTCCCGCCACCACCATCTCCACCCCCTCGTTTCCCCTCCCCTAACCTAATCGACCCCCAACTTGTCACACCTTCAAGGAAAAGACCTAGACAATTTTCACCACCATCAAATAATGACCCAAATTCTCCTCCTATTCCAACCTTCTCCTTCCCAAAACATTCAAATACTGCCCCCCCATCCCAAATTTCCCTAACCTATCTTTCCGATAAAAAAGTAATCCTATTCCATTCCAATCTTTAATTGGCGTGGAGGGCCCACTTCAATCCATATCCCAGCAGCCAACCCAATTTCCACATACCATGAAACATCTTCTATATCTATCACTCTCAATCCTAATGACAGCACCCCCAACAAAACCCCCTCTACCGCTGTTATGTCCAACAATTCCACCTCATCCCCAGCTACAAATACTGTCATCATCCAAGAGGTTAAGGATACTATGTCTGTAGGCATCTGTGTGGGTGTCGATTTCACTGGACATGAAGAACTTGTCGAGGAACAAGTGATTGCTGACCGAGAACAAACTGTTCTCCAATGAATTTCATGACTATAAACATCTGTGGACTCAAAGATGAGGCAAAATCCAGATGGATTCGAAAATTAAAGCAAGATCATCATATAAATTTTCTCTGTATCCAGGAGACTCATATAACGAATGAGCAACATATGAGACCACAGTTGATATGGGATGACCCCAATTTTGAATATGATATTGCACCATCAACAGGCTCAGAAGGTCGATCTGGCGGGATTCTCAGTATCTGGGATTCCACCATCTTTACCGCAACAAACTCCATCAAGATCCAACATTATATACTCACCAATGGTCATATCCACAACATCAACACCATGTGCAACATCCTCAACCTCTATGCACCGCAAGACCTTCCCGCCAAACAGCAGCTATGGGATGAAATATCCTCTCACATCCATAATTCCCAAGGTTTATGGATTGTATTAGGAGACTTCAACTCGGTCCGATTCCTAACTGATCGTAAGAAGTCAGTTTTTAATTATTCGTGTGCCTTCTCTTTCAATTCTTTCATCCACCAAAATAACCTACACGAATATACCATGCATGGCAGCTCCTTTACATATGTCAAGGACAACGACACTAAGAAAAGTAAGATTGATCGGGTTTTTGTCTCCCAAGACTTCATAAATACTTGGCCAACTGCTGCTCTCTCAACTTTACCCCGTTCACTCTCTGACCACCGCCCATTAATTCTTATCACCTCAAACATTCATTTTGGCCCCTCACCATTCCGTTTCTTCAATTCATGGTTATCTAGGCCAGGTATTGAGAATATTGTGATTCATAGCCTCACATCTGGCCCTTATTTCGGCCGGCCTGATCAGATTTTGAGCTGCAAACTAAAGGCACTCAAAGTCAATTTGAAAAACTGGATTCGAGAGGAAAAAAACAATGAAAACTCTGAAACAACTCAGTTGTTTGATCGGATGACTTCTCTCGATGGAGTCATTGATAATAGGGATTACACCGATGATGAATTGGCACAATGGATTGACACGAAAGAAAAGCTGCTTACCCTTGAACGTACCAAAACCCCAAGATCTTCAGCAAAAATCCAGAGCAAAATGGATCATGTCAGGTGATGAAAACTCATCTTTTTTCCACAATTTCATAAACACCAGAATTTCCAAAACCAGAATCGTTGGACTGGAAATAAATGGAAATTGGCACATTGATCCCCCTACCATCAGAGAAGAAGCCCTAAACTTCTTTAAAACCAAATTCACTGAACCCATTAAAAACAGGCCCAAAATTGTGTGCCATGGGCTCCATCCTCTTCCATCTGAAGATGTTGTTAACCTCATTACCCCATTTACCCTTGCCGAAATCCAACAAGCAGTCATGGACTGTGATAGCAACAAGGCCCCTGGCCCGGATGGCTTTAATTTTGGTTTCATAAAGAGATTCTGGGACGATCTAAAATTCGATTTCCTAAACATTATCTTGGATTTTTATGACACTGGAACGATCAGCCATGGGTGTAGCTCTTCGATATCACCCTAATCCCAAAGAAGCCATTAGTGAAATCTCTTAACGACTTCAGACCCATCACTTTGATTGGGTGCATCAGGAAAGTCATCTCCAAATCCTTGCTCGCAGGTTGAAAAAAGTGATTGCAAAGGTAATTTCCCCGAACCAATCTGCTTTTCTAAGTGATAGGAACATATTAGATGGACCACTTATGTTGAATGAGATTATCACTTGGTTGGAAAAAAACAAGCGCGAGGCCTTCTGTTTTAAGATCGACATTGAGAAAGCGTTTGACACGGTCAACTGGGAGTTTCTAATATCTATCAAAGAACAAATGGGCTTTCCCGGTCGTTGGCTTACATGGATAAGAGGGATTTTAGCCTCAACCTGATCTTCCATTCTCATCAATGGTTGTCCTACGGATGAGTTCAATGCTGAAAGGGGAGTCCCTCAAGGAGATCCACTCTCCCCCTTTCTCTTTTTGATTGCCATGGAAGCTTTCACATGTATCATGAATCGGGCAGCAACCCTTGGACTCATATCCGGGTTGCAACTTCCAAATCTCAGACCCAACCTAACCCACTTACTTTACGCCGATGATGCTATCATTCTTGGTACATGGTCATCACAATGCCTCTCCAATATTTCCAGAATCATGCGATGCTTTCACATTGTCTCGGGTCTGAAAATAAATCGCCATAAATCGAGTTTCTATGGTATCAACCTCAGCCCAGAAGATATCCAAAGCTCCTGCCAAAAGCTTAACTGCCAAGTGGGTCAATTCCCCATAACCTATCTCGCCCTTATTGTGGGAGCAAATATGAAATTGGTTAGAAATTGGACTCCCGTCATTCAAACCTTCCAAAACCGTCTATCTCTCTGGAAAGCCTCCACACTCTCCCTTGGGGGTAGAATTACTCTAATTCGGTCGGTGCTTGACAGTCTCCCTACCTAATACTTTTCACTGTACAAGGCCCCGGTAAGTGTTCTCTCTAAATTAGAGGCCATTCGTAGATCTTTTTTTTGGGGTAACACTTCTGACAAAAAGAAAATACCCTGGGTCTCGTGGGATCGTGTGATTTCACCTAAGGAGTCGGGTGGGCTTGGGTTGGGATGCTTAAATATCAAAAATCTTTCTTTGCTTGCTAAATGGTGGTGGAGATTCCGAACCCAACCTTACAGTCTCTGGTGCCGAACAATCACAGCATTACACTTATCCCCTCGGAATTGCTCCCCACTGCCATTTAAATCCAACCAGGTGGGAATCTGGTCTTCAATTGCGAAGCTAAATTCCCACTTGGATCCCTTTAATGTTCTTCTGGAGAATTCTTTTACAGGTTTACTAGGTAATGGAAGCACTCTAAGGTTTTGGATGGA
The DNA here is from genome assembly GCA_024320915.1 of Erigeron philadelphicus. Classification (NCBI taxonomy): domain Eukaryota; kingdom Viridiplantae; phylum Streptophyta; class Magnoliopsida; order Asterales; family Asteraceae; genus Erigeron; species Erigeron philadelphicus. Next base: position 7,816 of record JANDBE010126240.1, read on the forward strand.
CACATGGCTTGGTAATACTCCGTTATTCAGAACCTTCCCAGATTTATACAAGCTCGAAATTCACAAAGGCTGTTTTATTAAAGATCGATGCACAGGACGTGGACGTTTTTCTCAATGGGAATGGAATTGGACTCGAACACCCTCCACCACAAATGAACTCCATCAATTTCAGGAACTAATGACTCAAGTAATTAGCATCTCACTCTCGGATATCGAAGACAAATGGAAATGGCTTTTGGACCCCTCTGGCACCTTCACTGTTAAATCAATGACCTCCCGTCTGCAGTCCGCTTCTATTGGCCCCAAAAACTGGCCCTTTCCATGGAATAAAACAGTACCAATTAAGGTGAACGCTTTCGGCTGGAGATTGGAACAAAATCGTCTTCCTACTTCTGACCAATTGTTGAACAGGAACATAACCCTGGCAACACCCCTATGTCCCCTATGCAAAGCACGCGATGAAACAGTCAACCATCTGTTTTTACTTTGCCCTTTTACAAATATGATCTGGTCCAATTTACTTGCATGGTGTCGTCTCCCACAGCAAAAACCATCCACAATCAGGGACATGTTTCAGCTCCATAGAACATCTACCAATAACCCCCGTAAGAGACACCACATACATCTCATCGTGCTCGCTTTTTGTTGGATGATCTGAAATCAAGAAATGAGTGTATTTTCTCAAATAAAGCGCCATCCCTGCATTTTGTCACCAAAGAAATCAAAAGCATCAGTTTCCTGTGGCTCAAGCATAGAAGTTTAGCGTTTGAGTATAGTTGGACTCAATGGAATAACTTCTCCTTTTAGATGTCTAGTGCAGTGTAATCTCTGTTTTTTCTTGTTTCCTTTGATTCAAAAGACTTTGTATGTTTCTCTAGCATCTTGCTAGATTCATATAATTAATAAAAAATTTCGAATGTTAAAAAAAAAAACAATGCATATATCCATAGTTGCAGGATTTTCATTTATACCATTGGTCCATTCCCTTATTATCGTGTACATGGTCTAATTGGACTACTTTGAGGGATATCAAAAAATGAATCATCTAGGGGTTACAAGAGTTCTACCCACGTGTATTGGTGGATACGACAGGTAAACACTTTAGCATATGGATAATCATTATGTTAACTTCGTGGATTTTGTTCCTTCATGAAGAACAAGTCAAATTTATCTAAATGTACACGACAACATGATAATTTAAGGGGGCAACAATATGTTATAGGAAGATATATATAATAGAACTGGGCTGAAGTACAATACCGAAACTTATAGATCCAATGGCAGTATAATACCATAAGCTATAATGCAAATGGACAACAGTATAATTCAGGAAGCTATAATGTAAATGGACAGTAGAAATTATACTACAAACTGACAACAATATAATTCGGGAAGATATAGTGGTAATGAACAACATTACGATGGCGGAAGCTATAATGGAAATGTACAACAATACAACGAAAGTGGTAATGCACAGCGGTACAACAATAGAAGCTATAATGGAAGCTACAACAACACAACAATGGAGGCTATAACGGGAATGGGGAACCACATGGAAATTGGTAGTAGAATGCGAGGCATCAAGTAAATAGAGAGGAAGGTCATGAACGCCCACAAGCTGGTTATGTACTAAGATATACGAGTTTAATTGAAATTTGAGTGATAGAAAAGTTACTTTAGTATGTTTTGCCAACAACTTTATCAATAAATATTCTATTTTGCAAAGGCAACTGGACACTACTTGGTTAACTGTAATTGTGTTGTTGCCTTCTCCCAATGTGTTGGCATATAACCCAATGATGATGAATGATGTTGTAAACAGCCAATATGGCCATTTTCAATAGATAAGTGTACTTCCATTAATTTTTGTAGTTTGTCATTTTTGTTTTAAAGTTCCACCCATGACTTGCACGTAAGGAAAGTGTGCCAATAGTTTTACTTATCCTTACTTGCGGGTCTACTTTTAAACTCCAAGTATAAGGGGTTGTGTTTGTCAGGCTAGGTTAACCTTGGTCGTAGGAGCTTAGAACTGATACCGGGTAACATTTTAACTTACATGGAGTGTTAAGAACATGGAAACATGGAGTATTTTGAATGCTAATGAATTTAGAATAATTAAAACATTTTCTTTCATTTAATTTTAGGTACTTTCGAATCTTTGTGGAACATCATTTGACCCGAAACTTTTCATTTCCTTTTGTACTTATTATTATGTTTCTTTATTTATAAGTGGGTGAATAATATGGTTTTATAAAACAACTTTCATTATCTATATAAAAAACCGACAACAAAATACATACAAACAATATATTTAAAACATGACGTGCGTAGCACGGGATTTTAAACCCTCGTATGAATTAAAGTTAGATTTTACTATGTGAAAATTTACTTTTACAACTAAATGTGTTAGTAAACATATTTATACATTTCATATATTAACGCTTATACCTTTTATAATATTAAAAGTTTACAATTACAAATTAAATATAAATCAATTAATTTAATCAAATACGATATTTGAAGCTTATGAGTCTCATACATGATATTAAAAGCGGATAGTTCTAACTTCTATGGAACAAAACAAATTGTAGAGGTTTTTCATGTATTTTGGTTTTTTAAATGATCGTAAATAACTAGTCGTTTTTTTTTCTTCTTAAAGCCAAATTTACACATGTTTTTGAAATAGCTTAGCTCAAAATAATTTAATTACAAAAATCATGGACAAAACTTTAAACTTTATCCATAAATAGCTTCCAAAAAAGTTAACCCCACATAGCACTTTCCTTTCATAATCCTTTTTCAAAAAGAAAGGCTTGGATCCGGTTTTCGGAATTCCTTCATCTTCATCATTGTTGTTAATTTGTTCTTTTGCCTTCTGTTTGTTTTCATTATTTACATTTTGAACTCTTTCTCTAACAGCTATTATACCTCTTCCCTTCCAGATCGATCTTCTCCCTTTTCTTAGCCTCGAA
>JANDBE010126923.1:0-10778 GCA_024320915.1 Erigeron philadelphicus
TCTTAGAAAATTATGTTCACTAAGATTACAAAACCAACATTTTTACGGTAAGAGTTTAATTTTTAAAATTACAAATTAAGTACGTGTGACTTGCCACTCATTCCCTTTTTAATAAAAATTTTATTCCGTAAATTTGACCTGTTTGACAGGAAAGACAACCCAAATTGACTCATACATAAGTAAATGGACTAAAATTGCCACCTATAACAAATGTTTAGAAATATGGTATGGACGAAATAACTAGACTAATGATGAAAAAGCGGGTGCCATAAACATAGTAATTCGCATGTTCTGTGCCAAATCATACTTTCGTGCAAACTTTTTTTTTTGCTCTTCGCAAGAAAAATAATTAAAGTTCATTTGCAGCAAGAAGCTAACTAAAGGAGATTTTTGGTTAACCACTTATTGAGAAACATGTAATGTAAATTCGACATACCCCACAACCAGTATCCAAGGCAGTCCTTACAGTCCCATTAGCAATTGGGATTACAGAAGCAAGTTGATCGATATAAGCATCCGCCCCTTGAGGAAATTGGGTCCCACCACCGGGGAACCTAAACACGTTACCCTCATACTGAATCCAGTTCTGAATAGCCTTCTCAACCGTCAAGGCTTTGTAAGGTGCATTAGCAAAAGGAACATAATCCCGACTTTTGGGCCATGAAAACGGTGTTACATAACCTTTAGGGGCAGGAATCAGGCACTTCAACTTTTGTTCTTGAGGAGGACAATGTCTTTCTCTATAAATCATATCTGTTCTTGGAAACGTCATGGCTCGTTTTTGATCATGACAAGGTGTATAATCTGTATACTTAGCACTACACGGCTTAAAGTTTCTGACTTTTGCTTTTGACTGGTCAACTATGCGGTCATCACCACCATGGTGCGTCTCAAAGTTCAGATTTGGAAGAATGTTGCAATCAGCACCGGTTTTCGTCATCTCCAAAGCTATACTATCTCCTTTCCCAAAACCACTTCTTTGCCATGCCCCCAATAAATAAAAGAAACAACACAAACCAACAACTATAAATATAGTGATTGAACTCCTAGTCCTATTATCTCCTGAATTCCCCTTTGTTGCCATAATGCAACCTGAAACTTTATTTTATATTTAACATTAGTCGATCAGTAAAAATAAAAAAGCAACCGACTTTCGGGTTAATATTTAACATATACTCCGTAAATCATACAATTTCACTATTATGAACAAAACCATGATCATGTTCGAAAAATTTATCGATCCTATAGGAAAAATTTGATTGTTACTTTTAAAAAACCAAGATCGAATTTTTTCATCAACCCATTAATTATTAATGTCTATAACTTTGTTCTACCAAATCTTGGACCCCCACCCAAAACATTAATATTCAACGCAAGATTCAAACTTTAAAAGAATTACATTCCTTTCAATGTGGGTCAGATTAATTAGCAAATTACGACAACAACCATACTCAATTCTGAAGGATATACACAGAGGTCATATTAGCAAAACCTTATATATCATATACATAAACTTAAAAAGCAACTAACTTTAACAACTAAACAAGATTAGCTAGCAACCCATTAAAAAGCTGCATCAAAATATCAACCCTGAACAAAAAAATATCAAAAACTAAAAGATTAAATGAGTAAAATACAGTAAGCAAAAAAAACATACCTATATATAAAGCTCAAGCAGAACAAGCTTGAAGCATAGATAGATTCTGTCTTAGGTTGTTGTTGTTGTTGGGGAAAACTAGATCAAGATTTATTAGGAGAATATAGATCAAGATTCTTTTATTATTATAATTATGAATTATGATACACACTGTTGGGGGTGACCAAAAAATCTGGAAAGTGATCACGAATGCGAAAGTAAATCTCAATCTCACTATAAAGATATAATAATAATTAAAAATAAAATAGATACTTTATAAACCTATAGATATGGGCGATATAGCTAGATATAGATATAGATATGCGAGAGTCGGTGGGGACTTGGTGTATATGTGTTTTATGTTTAAAGACTTTGAAGTGTTAAAAACTTAACGAATTGGCTAATTACAAAAGTGACAAAGCTCTCAGTGTTTGGGCCCAAAATGATATGAAAATATGGACCCACAAATGATAGGTTTTTTACGCGTAATCTTTCTTTTTTTTCTAAGTTTCATTTGCCAAATTTGTTTTAACTTTTACCCCAAATATATACAAAACATATTGTACAGTACGATTGTTTTTTTGTTGTTCACGGTGTGTTAACTATGAATCGATCTATCTATATGTAGGTGTTTAGGTAAGAAATTGTGCGTTTTTTAAGTTATGATAATGAGTGTTTGATTTGATGGAATTTATTTTCACATGTAATAGTTTTGGCTTTTTTAGAGATATTTTTTTTGTATTTACATAAGAGTACAAAAGTGCCACAATTGGAAAATGAGAAGTATTACTCAATCTAGATACTCCATATGATATATCGTTGGTTGTTGGATATTTTTATTCCAAAATAAGTGGTTTATGTTGTTTTGTATTTATTAAGATTGATAGGCAGTGTACATAGATCTTTGTTACAAGTAATGTTAACTGTTTTGGTTTTAAAACAGCACATGGTATATTAGATTTGGAGAAATGCTATAGTTATATACATGTAGAATCATTATAAACTAATAAAATTATTTTGGTTTTTGTTTACATCATATTTTCTCTTTGTTTTGTTAGTCGACATATATATTTGTATGTTAAAAGTAAACTAAAACAAGTATTAAAATAAAACAAATAAAACAATATATTTTTCTTAACTAAATTTCATTGTGCATCATGAAAATCTCCGCGCATTAGTTCATAATTGTATTTTATGAATCTCTGTGCATTAGTTTTTTCATGATCCAATGGTTAAAATTTTATCTTATTTGTTTTACCTTAATACTTGTTTTACAATAACCAACCTCTATGTTTGTACTAATATATGTTTATAAGTATTTATTTGTTAATGTAGCATTTTTCGTGAGATATATTACTGATATTAATAAATTGATAAGGTTATACACAATTTAGTTAAATTATTATTTCTTTATGTACTAAAAAAACACCATCAACATGATCTAGAGGTTATGTTTTATTAGAAAATATATTGGATCCTGAATATCCTAGGTATATATTTTGAGAAGATGGTCAGAAAAATAGTCAAAAACAATTTGTTGCTAAAACTGTTCGGTCTCGTTGCTATATCCTACATTACCATCGCAAAGCCTTTGATGCTAAACGCGTTTTATATATAGAGTTTTCTTCCAAGATAAGCAAGTGATATACTAAAATATACTAGAGTATTAATATGGGGTCATGCTTTTATTTATTATATATACGTTTAGATTGGATGACTAGATTAAATAATTTGTGTAAAATATATAACTACTAGTGTCGAAACCCGTCCAATAGACGGGTAGTCTCAATATATATTAATCAAAGCTAAAAAAATTAGAATTCAAATATATTAAATAGATATACCGGAATCAATTTGAAAATTTGCTAGCTGAATAGCCACTCAATCGATCAAAATACTCCTAACCGCCCATTCACCATTGACCGAGTCATGTCTGATAATGCCCCACACATAACAAAAAAAAGGTGGAAAACACTGGTAAGTTCTCTTAGTGTGTCGTAAATTCTAAAAGTTAATATAGGTTACCAATACAAAATTTAATATATAATATTTAGATTAGTAAAGTCATATATAACAACTTAATGAATACGAAAATTAAAGAAGAAACATACGAAAATTAACTCCATATAAATATTGATTCCAGTTTATCCCTTTGTTTTCAACTTTAGTTAAATAAAAAATTTACAATTTCTTATATTTAAATTGAGTTAAAGTGTAAATTGGTGATGAGAAACCAAAAAGTGTAAATTAATGAAAATCAAAAAGTGTAAGTTAATTATTTTTAAGTTGGGTTAAAGTGTAAATTGGTGATTGGAAACCAAAAAGTGTAAATTAATTGTTTTATATATTGGGGTTAAAGTGTAAATTGGTGATGGAAAACCAAAAAGTGTAAATTAATTTAGATTAATATTAAAAAATTAGAGGATTAATAAGGATGAAAGATTAGGTTAAAAGAGGGGGATTAAGGGTGTCAAGTGTACCCCAACCCCCTCTTTTAGTTATATTATAGATTTGAAGACTAAAAGCTTCCAGATTTTCATAAACACTTGAATTAATAACGTTAGATAAATGGACTTTTTCATCCAACCCAAAAGCTTATAGCTCCTTTAACCAAACAAGACTTTTTATTAATTAGGAGCTTTTACCTAAAAGTTTGAAGCTTGATGCCCTTAAAAGATCCTAGAAGCTCCATGTCAAACATAACCAATATATGAAAAAAGTAAATATATGGCTGTTAGAAACCTAAGTTTGGGTATAAGCCCTCTCACATATTATTTTTTTTAGAAATTTATTGCATAATATATAAACTATTGACCCTATATTTTTTATGAATTAAAAAGACAAAGCTTTAAGGGGTTTTATACTCAAAGTTAGATACATTGACGAAACATAGTGGGGGTTAGGGAGGGTGCTGACCCTCCTAAAAAAGTGTAGCTATTATTAGAATATATATGTTAATTGGCAAATTTTGAACAAATCGTGTTGTAGCTCAATTCCTTTTTTTTTTCATATAGAAGGATGCAGTTGGTTCGAATCTACATAATAGCTTTCGACTTTCTTTTTTTTTCTTGTTACCAACTCAGTACAATACAAGTAAGACTAATATGTATAACTTCACTCAAACATAGTTACTTTTCATAAGATATATACATAGTGTTAGTTCTCTAAAATTTATTGAGGTATATATAGAGCTAAAAATTGGAATGACTATGTCATAAAGTATATAAACTAATGCAATATATATGTATATATACCGTGTTTCATTCTGAAACTCATTTTGGCCCTCCCGAAAAAATAGTTTAAGTTTCGTCACTGGTTAGATATCAACAACCACTTATTATCATTTCTCTTAATATACAAAGTAAAACCTTTATAAATTAATAACATTGGAGCCAAAATATTTTATTAATTTAACGAGTTATTAATTTATAAAATATTAATTTATAATATTTCTCGTAAATTGAAACTTAACAAATTATTAATTTTATTGAGTTATCGAATATTAGCTTATAGAAATCATAACGGTGATAAATAATTGAATTTAGAGAAAAAATATAGTTTCCATAAATAAAATCGGATAGTAGTTACATATTTCCACCCGTGTTACCAAAAATTAGAAAGAAAGGACAAAAAAAACCCGGTAAATTAGAGTCGGTGGAGGGTAATCACTCGTAACCTATAAATACGCCGCATTTATCAATCTCAATTTTCATAATTTCGCTCACAAAGATTTGCCCTAATTTCACAAACAACAACTTGTTGCTCTCTCTGATAATCAATTGCTCTGAATCAATCTTCTCCTCTGCTAATAATATAATTCTATATATATATATATTTTTTTTGTTTGTATATTTGTTATTATTTTCAGGTACTATGAATATGGCTTCATTGTCGTCTTCCTCTTCAATTGTAAGTTTTCTAGGGTTCTTTCCCCTTTTTTATTCTTATTTATTTTTATTTAATTGATTAAATTCGTTGGATCATATTTATCAAAACTGCATCACTTTTCAAGTTCTTTATAATAAAGAAACAATTTTTTCTCATCTTTATAATATGAAATATATAAAAAAAAAGGACAAGAATGATGATTATAGTATATAAACTGCACGAGTTTATAATTAAATTGAATAAATTTCTTAACAAAATTGTTTCTTGTATGTAATTAGGTTTCGATTGTATCTCCGGCCTCCGCAGTGGTCATGTGGGTTATTTTAGCGGTGAGTATTTCTTGTTTTCCCACATTCCCAATTCTTGCTTGTAATTGCAAGGAGATTACTTATTTGGGTTTTTTTTTTTCTGTAGAGTTTGTCCTCTACCAGTATCAGCACTTTCCTTTTTGTGCTGTGCTGTCATGTGACTCTTCTTTCTGGAGTTATCATTTTACTTGATTCCATGGAAGAGATGACATCCCTTGAGAACAAGGATGTCGATGCTCATATGATCGATCACATTCCTGTTTCTACGCCGCTTTATGAGAGAATGCATGTTGATATGGATACTACCTCTTCATCTTCATCTCATCCTACAATTGTAAGTTCCGTTTCTCTTTTTCATTCGTTAATGTTTCATTTTGGTGATATAGGTCGGGCCAGGGTTGTTTTAAAAGGGGAACATGTCAAATGGATTGAAATTTCGCCTTTTTTAAAAGCAAAATTCGAAATTATTTATTACTACCTAGTTTTGTATATAAAAGCTGCATGAGTTATATATTTCTTCTTTATGTATATAATTATAAAAAGGAAAAATAAGTGTTTGCAGACACGAACTTAAGTAGGGGGTATCGAGCACCTATGGGGTTAGATAACGGGTCAGTTGGTCTCTTTTGTATGTGTCAAAGCTGTTCGGATCGGGTAGAGTTGACACTAAAGAACGTTGAATTTTATTAACTTAATAAAACAAATAAGCCTGCTGATTACATCTTAAATACAAAGGGTTAATCACATTATTTATCCAACTTTTATAATCTGAAAGGGTAATAATTTTTGAAGCATCAGATTTGAGTAGTTATACAATAGCCGTAAGGTTTTTGGCCATTGGGGGCATTCCCCCCAGTTGGTCCTGAATAGATTCGTCCCTGCCTGACCCGAACTACCCGTTCAACATGTGCTATTTAGGTCAATTGGTTTGGGTACACAAGTAAAAAAATTAGAGGTAAAACGGTAGCAGCTTAATATTCTCGAAAGTTGTCCAAATTTTGATTCTAATGCATTTAACCCTTTAACTTGTCATATCTAAAAAGAGTTATACTTCATATTGGTTTTGTAATGTATGACGATATCGTTTGGTTATCATAAATAATCACAGCAGTTAACCAAACTAATCATAATCGGGCTGATTTACCTCTACTAACATTGAAAGGTTTCAACTTTTTTGTTTGTTATCAACAAAAGATAAAATAAATTGCACATTCAACATTAATCAAAATGCATAGTTTCTTACCAAGTTGTTGTATATTGTTTTTTAATTAGGTGTTGGATACCACATATCCACCCGTGTCTGCCCGGGAACAGAAAATCCCCGCTCTAATATCACAGAAGTCCACCATTGTGGCCAGAAAAGTTCCAGTCCATACTCAAGAGTCACCTATATGCAAATCCTCTGCGTTTGAAGTCAACCTACCAACTGCTGCCAAGAAACCACCGTTCCCTGCCATTAAGACAAAAAAGATGCCAGTTCCATCAACTAGGGAAGTGCCAATAAGTGTATCCTCTGCTTCTGTGCGTAAACCGTTGGACTTTGCCAATAAAAAGCGGGTCCCTTCCCAAACATCGCTGGTCTGTACCCAGAAACCATGGGTCCCTGTCCAAACACCCCTGGCCCCTACCCATAAACCACATATCTCTGCCCCAAAACAACGGGTCACTACTCAAAAACCTCTTCCTGGCCAAAAACCACAGGTTGCCCAAAATATGCGGGTCCCTGTACAAAAACAGCCCTCTTCCCAAACATCACATGTCGCTATCAAAAAACCTTATGTCCCTACCCAAAAACCAAAAGTTCCTGCCCAAAAACCGCTCCCGTCCCTAAAACCACGAGTCTCTGCCCAAAACCTACGGGTACCTGCTCAAAAACCACAGGTTGCTACCCAAATTCTACGGGTCCCTACCCAAAAGACGCCCTCTTCCCGAACATCACAGGTTGCTACCCAAAAACCTCAAGCCCCTACCCAAAAACCAAGGGTCCCTGCCCAAAAACGACTTGTCCCTGACCAAGACCCGCTCTTGTCCCAAAAACCACGGATTGCTACCCAAAATCTGCGGGTCCCTGCCCAAAAATTGCACTCTTCCCAAAAATCACAGGTCGCTACCAAAAAGCCACAGGTTTCTGCCCAAAAACCACGATTCCCTCCCATCCTGGCTAGAAAACCATTGGTTCCAATCGTTGAATTGCCATCACGTGTTTCCACTACTTCTGAGGTCAGACTGCCACATGCTAAAAAATCTCATAAATGTGTTTCTTCTACTTGTGAGCTCAAACGACCAGTGGTTCAATGGAAGTTCTAAACTCAAAGCAGTTTTTGACCTGGTATGTTCTATTATGGTAGACTTTGCTATTGTAGATGTATTTTATTATGTTAGTTGTGGAAAGCTGACTTTTTATACATTTACCTGCAGAAGACGATGGTGAATAGGGCTTGCAGCTTAGCTACAAGCAAAGCCGTGCTACTAATACAGCTAAGGGATGTTCTAGTATGCATGACTTTGCTATATTAGGTAGATATTAGTTGCTTAAAACTTACGTTTTTACTTGTATATGTAGGCCACAAAGAGTGCATGCAGCTCAACATATCATCTTCAGTTGTTGGATGTGGGACCAACGTTAGTTATAGCTAAACATATACAAGGGTCCGGTATGTAATTTTTGAAAATTCCCTAAAACATACACTTGACTGTTCTTGAGTAATGACTTGGAAACAAGGTATAAACTTGGGAATTAGTAGACTAGCTTAAGTAAAAGCAGAAACAGGATAAATGTTTGAACTTCAAATGCCAAGGTAATCCTATCAATAGTAAAAGAATAATGGTGGCTGAAATATGCGTGGTTCACTTGTTTGGGCCTTTGGATATCCTGTTTAGTTTGAAACAAGGAAGTATATCTGTTGGGATTGCACTTCAAAAGAATTTCTCTTGTATGTTTACTTGTCGTCCTGTTACACTTGATTTTTGTTGAAACAGTCCAATAATTGTGTTTGACAATGCTGGCGTCGATATATGTTTGTTCAGTACCGTGAAGTGGTAACAAACATCAGGGCATAGGGTTGGGTAAGCGAAATAGTCTCTTTGCAAGTGAAAGGAAATGTTTGTAAAGGAATACTTCTTTTAATCCCCATAAATCCAAAGATATATTTATGTTTAAAACCTTGTTGCTCTTTGGTAGTCCGCTTATGTACTAAGATTTGAATCTTACAAACTGTGTCCACATTTCTGGTTTTTTTGATATTAAAGGCATCGAGCTAGAAAGTTCTGCCAAGGACTTGTTGTTCAGACATGCCAGAGACCCATTATTAATAAGTGTCTTTGTATTATTGTTCTTCTATTATCTGCTTATGTACTATGATTTAATCTTACAGACCAGCTGATGGCATGCTCCAGGTTATTCGTGATGTTAATGGTGTCGTGTTGGAAAGTTCTAATAGGAGTTGTTGTTGTTCAGCTTGCCAGAACCCTTTTGACTATATTTCTTCATAAAGCAGATTACATGGAACCTTCCACATCCTGGCATTGTGAGTGTTTCCATTTCGTTTTTTAAATGCTAGAGAGGAGTTGTTATGGCATCGCTGTCTGGATTATGTTCCATCTTATCACATCTTGAAAGTTTTTATTTCTTCATTAAGTAGTGTAGAATGAACTGTGTGCCTCCAATATAGTTTTAGAGCTAATATATGCATGCTATATCCAATAACATTTTAGTTGGTAATTTGAGTATCTGGAAAACTATAATGAGGTTCAACATTACAGCTTAGTTGTGAAGTTCAATAATACTTTTAATCCTTTTGGCAGGGACCCAATTTCTCGTAGCAGTCAATTTATGCCTATTGTAAGTTGTTTTCACTGATATCTATTTCATGCCAACAGTAAGAATTTTTTCCTTGGTTTGTTACATTTCGTTATTACTTATCTATTCCGTGGGTCCCCTCCAAATTTCTATCACTTTTATTAGACGAATATGGAAATGGGAATGAATATAGATAATATAAAAATTTAATTATGCCTTAATGGTTTTGTTCATCTATATTGCTGATTGTTCAATATTTGTGCTTGTTCTACTAGTCTCTATCTCGACATTCGTAGGCATTTACTGGGCATTCTACAGAAGATGACCCATGTAATCCAGAGACCATTCTCCCTACCATCCATCCAATGCTTATTATCGATATAGATTCATAGGGCTTTACTCCTATTCCAAATTCAATAATCCTGCCATACTACTACTACTACTACATCTTTTGATAGATCCAGTTTGCTTGAGTTTGTTATGCTTGCTGCATTAGAGAGAGATTATTGCTGGAATCTGAAGTTTTGTTTTTGTATTCGCAGATGACGTGGAGGAATGTGGTTTTCATCCCCAGTTCTTTAATAAAGGGCAAGCTCCAGGTATGTCAAAATAAGAAAAACCTTGAACAGGTACTTCACTTTATATGTAAAGCATGGTTAGGATTTAGTATTTGAACCGAATTTATATTGACATGTTAGCCATTCTGCTCTCTTGAACTGCTTTTTAATGTGAAGGGTGTCCTGCAACATACACACTACACACTGGGCGCTTTCATTTGAAATTCTAGGTTATAGTCGTTATTGATAGAAGTGCGTTAGGAATGGTTTGACACCCTTGGTGTAGTAAGTTTAAGTTCTGTTAGTTTAGGATTTCTAACACTTAACATATCCAAAAATCAAAGATCTGATCTGGATAGCTCTCAAAGATCTCATCTGGATAGTTTATAGTTTTGTTAAACATTGCTGCTACGTATAGGTTGCCCATTAAATCTAGGTCCACATGTTCAACTGGTCTAACTGATTGAATTGTTTTAACGTTGAAGAATTAAGTTCTCTATTATGGTTTATATGCTTTATTTGAAATTCGTTTATAAGATCACATAAATGTGTCCTCATAAAAATCGAGCCAGGGGTAGTTGCTTTAACCC
>JANDBE010127903.1:0-10768 GCA_024320915.1 Erigeron philadelphicus
TACAAAGAACCATCGATTAGTTTTAATGTTTTTATTAGTTTTATTGTAATTTGGGGTGTTTAGAAAATTAGGGTTTTTATTTGAACGGGATTGGAGTGAAATTTGGGGGTGAAATTGGGTTATATATGGATGAGAGGTGTAAATTACTCAACTACCCCGCACGTGATGTGCACGTGGGCGCATTAACGGCAGATTTCAAACGGCACGTTACTGTTGGACCACGAATGCAACAGGTGTGATAACACAAGGATGGGTTTCGCGACTTTGCACACTTTTGTATCAAACTTACAAAACGAGTGATAACACAGGGACCAAAAATGCGATTCGTTCTAAAAAAATGATCACTTTTTTCATTTTTGTGGCAACCTTTAATTTTTTCCGGCATTGACATTTTGACAAGTTTTGGCTAGTTTTATTTGGACTACACCATCACTTTTGGCTCGTTTTGACAAGGGTTGGCTACTTTTTGACAAAAACATGTGGCGGCCTTTGATTGGCCGAAAAAGAGCGGAAACCAAGTCAAAGAGCCAAGGATTGGCTCTGCACCTTTGCACCTAAGATTTTATAAAAATGAAAAAGGAGTCGCACTTAAAGCACAAAACAAAGGCCCTGCCCCATGTCATGGAGCAGGAAGTGTACAAGGGAGTGTAGAATGAGATCGGCATAAGCAACTCTAAGGAAAAACTGTAATAATCCTAAAACATCATCGGGAGGTTACAAAGGGAAGCCATCAATACTCCAATAGGTATTATCTAAAAGGAATCAAATAGTTACATAGTCAAGGTAGTTCCTTAATCTAGGAACTGGGGAGATCACTCAACTAAATCTGAAACTTGGAAAATAGAACTGATGTATCTCACGTTCTTAGAAGGTTGTTATCCATGATCTTGCTGTGGTTGCGTGGAACAGTTGGCCGAGAAAACTGAAAGCTTATTAGATGATCAATCTGACATCGCAACCCCAAACAAAATTTGTCAAAAACCAATCCTGCAATTTCCTTAAAAAGCAGGCCAAGCTTTGTCAGCTAAGAAAAATACAAACTTCATACTCTAACCTTTACATATTCTTAGCTATCATTTTATCATATAACTTTCGATGACATAAATTAACAGCTAAGCCAAAACAGGTCCCGCAACCACATCATTTATATATCAAAATGCCTTAATCACTGCATAATAACGTTAAACTTGATAAAAAAAAAAAAAAAAAAAAAAAAAAAGTGGCAACAATTAATAGCAAACAACATTTAGCTGTAAGTTTTCAAATTGTTGCTCTATATATTTTGGTTCCATAAGTTAAAGCAGATTGCGCCTCTGACTTGAAAACGAACTAGGGAAGCAAAGATGCGTGAATGAAATCAATCTCAAACCAACTGAAAGCAAATCAGCGAAACACACTCGTCTCAAAGACATCCAAATGAACTACATAATCCTTGTTCACCATAGTTAAACACTATTTTAGAAAAATGAGCCACTGCCATTTTTTATACACAAAAGGTTATTCGCTAAATCCCATAATCATTGAAATGAGATAAACTTGGTAACCATAATTGACACACTAGTGATTTGGAGAAGTTAAGCCAAAAGCCTAGAAACCCAACTCATGCCGAGTAAGTACTAGCTTTGCCCATACGGAACACCCAACCCTTTCATGCATATGTTAAAGCAGAGGAAAAGATTAGACTACCCAGCTATTTATGGAATTTGTAACAATCAGGGACCAAATTGGTAGTTTAGAAAGCAAATGCCTGAAGGGTGGGATCATTTTGGCTGTCTTGATTTAACTCTCAACCTAGGCGGATTGCTTCCTTTTGCTCTGTATATATTCTAACTCTCAATCTAGATGTTGCAGATACTTATACCAAGACCCATTGCAATCCAGATTATTCAAATATTAAAAAGGGCCCTCCTAAACCACCTTGTGACATGAGAATGGGAGAAAGTGTGTGTCCAGTAGCACTTCCAAGCTGAAATCCAGCCATTCCAATCCCAACAGCTCTGGATGGTTCAGTTTGCGGAAACTATCTACCAGAAAAATATTAAAAAGAATCTAACCCTCTTGGTGATACAAAACAACAA
The DNA here is from genome assembly GCA_024320915.1 of Erigeron philadelphicus. Taxonomy (NCBI): domain Eukaryota; kingdom Viridiplantae; phylum Streptophyta; class Magnoliopsida; order Asterales; family Asteraceae; genus Erigeron; species Erigeron philadelphicus. Next base: position 2,079 of record JANDBE010127903.1, read on the forward strand.
TAAAATGGAGTAATGGTATGAACATGTGAGTTGATTAATATTATAATATATCTGTGTAACTTATAGTGAACTATAGTCCTATACAATAATTAGAGGCAAAATGGGCGGGTCAGACAGAAGGGTCTCATAACCGGACAAAATGCTACTTTTTCGTACTTGTCACAAACAGGTTGGCTAAATTTAAAGCACTCTGTGTCCAGTTTTTTCCATCTTTTAATAAGCTACTAGTGTGTCAAACTCCAAGCTTCATACTCTGTTTACTTCTAAACTCCAGAAAGGTTAATATTGTTATCCATACAAGCTGATAACTATTGACTAAAAGTAGGATATAACAAAGTCTATAAAACAAAGGTCCTTAAAGATATGGAATACTTGATTACCACCAGATCGTAAACAAATGCTATTATTGGTACATCTAGATATATAAATAGGACTTTTCCAACTTGTTATGTTTCTAAAGAATCAGATCTTACAGAAGCGATACATGGAAATCATACAGTAAAATATACTCGTATTAAAACAGGCATCCAAGTATCCAAATAATAGAAAATCAATCAAATACAAAAACATAAGGGGACATGTGAAAGTTTCAGTCTTGTACATACTTCAGTACTTCTTTTCGTTTTCTTTCAGTTGGAGGGCATGCACCAAGAATTTATACAAGAACAAATATGCATACATAGACATCGAAATATGCTGCTTGACTTGTAAATGGGACGCACTTGTAGGCCAAACTAACAACAAAACACGGAACCACTACTACATAAGTTATTCATAAAACAAACCACCAATCTTTCAGCTGGATCAGCATGCGGATCCTCCTCCACCATTATCCACTGACATGATCACACCCACACCAATAGTTTGCCGCCTGTCACTCACAACGAACCGACCCAATGGAGGATACCTAGCGAAAGCTTCAACCACAATCGGCTTGATTGGAACCATCTTCACAATTCCAGCATCACCATTTTTCAAGAAATCAGGTTCCTTCTCCAGCTCCTCAAAAGACTTGGGGTCAATCTTCGACAAGATCTTTTCAAACTTGACAGCAACGTGAGAAGTATGACAATGAAGCAATGGTGTATACCCGTTTCTAAGTTCACCCGGGTGGTTCGTGACAATGAGATGAGATATAAAACTAACAGCACCCCTTGCAGGGTCATCCACAGAGTTTGAAGCAACGTACCCACGTTTAAGAGCCTTCACCTCAACATCCTCAAGGTTGAAACCAACATAGTCTCCTGCAACTGCCGAAGACATTTCTTTGTTGTGTGTCTCAACAGATTTGACTTCAGTTGTCAAACCACTTGGGCCAAAAGTGACCATCATCCCTGGGTTGATCAAACCTGTTTCTACACGGCCCACTGCCACGGTTCCAATCTGATCAATTTTGAAGACATTGCTAAGTGGAAGGCGGAGAGGCAACCCAGATGGTCTTCTTGGCTCAATGATTTTGTCAAGGGCATCACATAGCGTTGGACCCTCATACCAGCTCAGTGCACGTGATCTACGAAACATGTTCTCGCCTCCCAAAGCAGAAATTGGGACGTACGAGATTTCATGAGGTCTGTATCCAACTTTCGCAAAGTAGATAGACATTCTTTGGACAATTGAACGAAACGTGGGTTCTGAGTATTTTGGTTCAGTAGCATCCATCTTCAAAACAAGAAATAACAAAGCTAATTAATTAACTTTAAAGAAATAGGCTACAACTGCATGAAAAAAAGGGAAACAAATACCTTGTTGCAGCAGCAAATTATTTGCTTGATGCCAAGTACATATGCAAGCAAAATGTGTTCATGAGTGTGTCCCAAGGAAACTCCATATACAAAACTTTTAAGGGCCGAGTCAATGACGAGAACTGCACAGTCAGCCACGGAGGTTCCAGTGATCATGTTCTTGATATAGTCACGATCCCCAGGGGTATCAATGACAGTGAAGTTATAGCGAGCAGTCTCAAACTTTGACAATGTAATGTCAATCGTCTTACCACGTTCACGCTCTGCCTTGAGCTTGTCCAACACCCAAGCATACTTGAATGAACGTTTGTTGAGCTTCCGTAACAATTCCTTGTCAGTTATTCCACCGAGCTTGTAAATCAAGTGCCCAGCGGTGGTTGACTTCCCAGAATCGACGTGTCCAATGAACACGACGTTGATACGAGCCTTTTCTTTACCCATAAGCACTGACAAAGATGATCAAAGAAATAAACGTAGTTTTAGAAAAATAAAAGAAGAATAATCAATATACAGGAAAAACTAACACTGATAAGTGAAATTCAATTATAACAAAATAAATCACTGCACAACAGTTGAACCTCTAGAGATCAAGTAAAAACCTTTGCAATAATAAAATTCCTAATCACAAAGGTAATTTGCATTTTGTAAACTAATAATAATCCATAAAAGTGCGTAAATCATAAGCAAGAGTTAGGGTCACGAAAACGAAAACTTTAACCAGGCCACAACAACGTCAGTAAAAACCTAAACACAATAGTCACAGAACTACTTTTCTTTCTTCAAATTACCCGGGACGTTGTGCTAACTGCAACCGAAAATATTTAACAATTCATTTATATTTATTTATAGTCTTACCTAACTCTGTATTCGTAAAACAAACATGATTAATGAAACTAATTTGCATACCTAATGTTCAAAAAAAATTTGCATACCTAAAGATAAAAGATAAGCCTAAGTAGTAAAATCAAAGGTAAAAATAATAAAAGAGAATTAGTGGAAACATGTGTCATATCTACCAATATATATATATAACAAGGTGCTTAATTCAAACCTAAACAAACAAGAACCTTTGGATGAATTTCATCTTTGATTTAGAACCATTAGATCAAATTTAATTATTTCATCTTTATTAAATGACAATATTAATACTTATACTTTTTAAAACTATACAAAAAAATCTCCCTTTATATTTAATTTACACTTTTTGATTTTCCATCACAAATTTACACTTTTTACCCAATAATTCTAATATAATTATTCAATAGATTAATAGCTAATATATATCCTAATAATAAAATAATATTATCTATCGTATATCTTATCCAATAGAATAATAGTTAATATCATATAAAAAAATAAAGCATATTTTAATTTGAAATATTTAGGATATGTTTCATATAAAATATATAGATAAATTTTTTATTCATAAAAATATACTAGCTATATTTTAAATCATAATAAAACAAAATTGAATATTAATAATGTCGTAACACCCTGTGTCTACATTATATATAATAATAATAATGTCGGGTTTAGAAATTATCAACGACAGTGTTGAGAAGACGGAGTTTTAGCTTAGGTGAGTGAAACCTTTGGGAATGTCAACCTTTAACATTTATCTGCAATTTTGGAGCATGTGGTGACGGAAAAGTTGCACTTTATTAAACAACATACAATAAATTATCGAAACTAATGATATATAATTTAGCTTTTAAATATGCATGATATTGTGATTACTACTATTATAAAGGAATTTGAAAAAAAAAATTAGCGTTTTTACATACAACTATATTATCAATGTACTCTACATTTACCCAAACAAAGAGAAAACCTTTTTTCCAACCCTTTTTTTTTATTCTATAAAAAAGTAAAATAACTTAATATTTTTTACTCTACCAATAGAGAGGTTTATCTCAAAAATAATGTTTCAAACCAAGTGATGTACTTATAAAGAAGAGGCCTATGACAACAAAGTCAATGTTTATATGTATTCTTTATTTATTAATACTTCGTAGGAACAAAATTACAAAAATGCCATTAAAAAACTTTACATTGTACCAAAATTGGAGTAGGGACTCCATCCATGGTTATATTTTATAAATGTTGCAAAGTTATTATAAAATAAAATATAAACTCAATACTAATGCGTTGTCTATGCTGGATTCTAACTCGGCAATTCAAAGTATTTAAGATATATTATTTTCCTCTATTTCGATTGATAAAGATCACACCTTCATTTTTTTGGTGGAAGGGTAAGGGAAGAGGGGGGTCCAACTCGAAAAATGAAATGTGATGGATCTACTGAAAGACAATTGTCAGGTAAAAAATTGGGTGGTTTAGGTTTTGGTGGTCTGGATACTCTTAATTTAGCATTGATATGTACAAATGGATATGACATGTGGTTCAAAATCTGAATTACGTTAGGTTTAAAATATGTGATTCATGGTTCTGACTTATGAGTATGCGTTCATGTGTAAACTAATGGTAATAATATATGGAAAAAAATATGTTCCTCATTCTCTGAGGCACACTCGATTGCTATCCCCCTTAAGATGTTATTAAAGAACAATTGAGAGTGAAAATAAGACAAGATTTTGGAATGATCATTGACTTGATGGTGGCAATCTCGCAACTCGGTTTAGAAGGTTGTATGCCTTGGCACCATCTAAAGAATGTGTCATGTGTGATATTTTTTATGATTTGACATGAAAATCCGAATAACATCGAGATATTTGTGATGACATGGATAACCAATAACTTTTGGAATTGAATAATAATTTATTTAATCAGTAAGACTTAATGAGCAACACAATAAGTGTTTGTGAAATTATCTAAGGTAAAAAATACAAATGTTAATAAAGTGAAATTGAATATTTTTATTTGTTAACTATTAATTAAGAAAATAGTATTTTAGATATATTTAAGTATAAAAATATATTTACCCGCGTATTACGCGGGACAATAATCTAGTAATATAGTATAACATGGTTTAGTTGAATACATACAATATATGATTTAATAAGTTTTTTATATCATTTAATATTCATAAGAATATTACAAGACTATATTAACAAAATTGAAATGTGAGGTAATTAAATCAACTAATTGGAGACAATTCCGATTTTATCGTAAATTACGAGTTCAACTTTAATGACGCGTCCTGAGGTTCTTTTGAATAGAGTATGTGTATGGATTCATTATTTTGTGATGAAGTATCTCTTAATATCACCGACTGTTAAACTAAACTTTATTAATTCCCCCTACAAACTATCAACTATAAACTTACTGGTAGTTTTTTCAAACAATTCCATTTGCCAAAGCTAAATGTTTCCTTTATGAAAGATTGGTATAGAGCTAGCGACATGTTCTATATTTCGTCTAACATAGATATATGAAATATCATGATTTTTCTAAAAGCATAACAATAACCTATATATTTGTAAAATAAACATGCATGGGTATACATTCTCTATTATATTACTCGGTAATTTTGTTCATTGAAAGTATCAAAAACTTTATTAAGTATCTGTACAATCACTGCTTTTATATACAGTATGTCCCTTTCTCCTGAGATATAAAATATGGAATTTGTATTCATTAAATAGTGTATTGTGTCAAGAAGAAAATATCACCAACCCATGCATTAAAATTGAATTGAATATACTATATTATATATATATAGTACGTCTGCTATTACTCTCATGGTGCTAAAAAACATAGCAATCTTCATACGAGTAATAAATGTATTGCCACAAATCCAACCTAACCTTTCTATTCAATTCTATTCCCTCAAAAATTAAAAACCAAATTCAATAACATAGTCCAAGTAACAAGAGCCTTTGTCATCTGTAAAAAAAATCATAATTAGTTGATCAAGTCTTATATATATATTTCAAAATATATATAAATATGGTTGAGGAACAAAGTGGAGTTGTGGATGATATTGGATATAGTTATGGTAACCCTTGTAGGTGTATGCAACAAGTTTTTAAAAGCTTCTTAAAGTGTTTGGGGTTGGAGAGTCAAGGGGATAGAGAAGGAAAAGAAAAAGGTGACGGAATTGGTGGTGGCAGAGACGACGGTGGTGGTGGTGAAGTGGTGGATGATCCAAGTTCAGGTGATACATCCACCATGGATCCTACGGATGAACCTGCTATATCAACCGTAAGTACCTTCTTTATGTATTAGTAATATACTCTATGTTACTTTTGTATATATTGATTTATACAAAAGTAAAATAGTAGATACATCTAACAAACTACAAGTCACTCTATTTACAAGATAGTTACTCATATAGTGAGGAAAATATATTTTGGGGGGTGTTTGGCCTAGCTTATTTAATATGGCTTTTAGCTTATTTGGCTTGTTTTGAACTATCTAAGCTTATTTAGTGAGGAAAAATAGTGATTATATTTTTATTGCCAACTATTTTTCAATCCAAATTTGTAAAAAAAAAAAAGGGTAAGAAATGGTCCTTAATTAAATGAGTATATTATTATAAGAGATATATTTGTAATATGGTTGACGTCCAATTAGACATTGTTGGTGCAGAGAATTGCAAGAAGACGTCCTCCACCAAGACCTCCGATTACCTCAGGAGGACCTGGTCAAACCAATTAGTCAAAGTCCTTTATTTTTATTGCGAGTATATGTTACACTTGCTCTTTTGATCGAGCTTATGAAAGATAAGGATGTTTATCGTTCTGTAAATTACATAGTCACTACCTTGGTGTAATAATTTAGTTTGGCTAATATCTCATCATTTATTAGTTCTGCATAATATGCTTTTGTTTCTGCATAATTTAACCTTTTGATGAGCAACAAAAGTAACCTAGGTTTAAATAAAAAGGAAATGATTCGACCTTCTTATATTAATATCTTTTCTCACCATTTACCTTTTATTTATGTTCCTTTTTAGAATAAATGTATAATATAATTTTATCTTCGAGCTTTCGTTTTATAACATTTAATAGCATCTCACAGCTTTCTTTTCACTGCATTTAAATGACATTAGAATTTAGATGATGATCAAAAAAGGAACATGCAAGACTATTCATTCTTCGAACATGTTCATGGCCATCCGATCTTTTTCAGCGACCCACTTTAACAATGCTCTATGCTCTTAGGCCAAATCAAATATCATCCATGATCAAAACACGAATTTCCCACAAATAAATAATCAAATCATGGATACTCAATTTATGTGCTGCAAAATTCTGTTAATGTAGATTCTATATTGTGTTATCTATACTTGACTAATAATAGCATGACATACCACCAATGATGATTTTTCAGATAAATGAAATGTGACCCGGAAAAAAATAAAATAAAACATAAAACAATAAATACATACATGAGGCCGATATTTGGGAAACGAAAATATCACGCGACACCAATCTATGTGAACTAATGCAATTTCCGCCAGATATTAGTGATCTTTGATGTGTTCAATGACTTCAATTTGGAGAAGACAAAACCTGCCCTTGGAGGATTTCCATCAATGAGTGAATTCTCAAATATTTCCTTGCATTCTTGTACAACCTAGTTTTGGACAATAAAAAAATTAAAGGTCAACAACTCAAAAATTGGACCATCACATGCAGAGATCAAGACCTCAGTATTTCACAACGAGCGACTAATTTATGGGAAATAAATGAAATGCTAACGAAATACAAAATGAATCGTCTTTCAAATTACAAAAAAATGGATCATCATCTATCATCTAGCAAAGGTTATTATGCTGCTCCATCAATTCAACCTCTAGTTCAATAAGTAAATCAAGGATATACTAATGATCCATTCAGATTACAAGGATGAGGGAACAATAATTTAATAAATCAACCACTACTGATGATCTTTAGTAATGTTAATAAAATTAGAAGACAATGATAACTAATATCGTGAAGAAAATATAAATACGTAACCAACATCACCGTGCAAGCATGCAAATGGAATAGGTGTAAAAGAACATTCACATGTTTATTCTTATTTAATACAGTTATAGCATCTGCCACAAAGATGACAAATGTCAATTCAGCATAGTCAATCCTCAATTTCCAACAGGGAATACTTGCCTCATAGGCAAATGAGGTCAGTTACTCCAAATCGTCAATCAAGACCCATCACTCCTAATATAGTGAATCATTCTCAGCAGGGTCCCGCTACTTCTTACCCTGATGAAAGACAACCAAGGATCATGATTAGGGGACCTCAAAATCATTATGGTGAGTCCATTCTTGGTTCTGTTCCTCAGCTACCTCCTCGGCTCAAACAAAGGAGTAAATCCAAGAGTAAGCAAAAGAACAAGGCTTCTTCATCCTCTTCTCCTCAAATTAATGAGCTTACTCAACGAATCGATGACCTTTCTTCTCAGCTGAGGGAGTTCTTCATTCAGAACCAAAAGAGCAACCCCTCTGACAAAAAATGCTATCTTTGTAGCAGCAGAGGACATGTTGCCTCTGAATGTGATTCTGTAAGCTCAAGAGATGCTCCAGAGGTTGTAGTTCAACCAAACATTTCTATGTCTGCTGAAGCATCTTCTTCTACTTCCACTAGGATCAGTGAGAACCTTTCCACTGAACCTATTACCAATGACACCACTTCTGTAACTAAGGCAAACATCGCTGAATACATAGCTTCTCAGCACATTGAACTTCCCCATTCTCACAGGGTTATTTCAAATTCTTGGGTAGAACCCTCAATGTTAGTTGAGTACTGCTCCTAACGTTGTCAGTAGCTATGTATATCTTCGAAGTGATGGAACAAATATTATGCCCTTTAATGAAAATGACCCCTCCTTTGGATATGTCAGTGTGGGAAATCATCTCACTCTAGAGGAGGCTCTCTCTACTGAGCCAAATGTCTCCTCTGAAGTACCTACCTTCAATCCTGCTGACATGGCCCTTGATGAACTTCAAAGCGAACTTGCCTAAATCCTTCTATCCATGC
>JANDBE010128577.1:0-10763 GCA_024320915.1 Erigeron philadelphicus
TACTCATGATGTTGATTTGAAACTTAATTTATTTATTATTATTTATTCTAATTAAATTCTCAAATGAGGGTGTTACATATATATATAAAAGTAAAAGATAAATTCAGTCCCGCATTTAAAAAAAAGTCCAAAGGACCAATTTGTAACCGTCAGATCATAAAATGCAGACGGCTGAGATGACATATATAACGCGCGTTCTTTTTCAAAGGCAGGAGGGTTATGGGGGTAATTATGTAATTTAACCGTAAACATATTCAAGTTCTATCTTCTTTTTATTTTATGATTAAAATCCTCCCATAGAGTCCTGTTCTCTTCACAACCAGCTTCTTCCTCTCCCATCCTTTTCTGTCTTCATCGCCGTCATACCCCTTTTTTCCGACCAAATTTATTATAAAGCATCAAGAATCTTCGGCGGATTTCGTGACGCCGGACTTGGAGCTCAAAATTGGCAGCTCTGTTGCCGGATTTGGTGACGCTGACGGTGAGGAAACGTCGGTGACGAAACAGAGAGGCGGTGGTCGGAACCGAAGAGATGGTAATTCTGAAGATGAAACTTCTAATCTTGTGTGTACTAGTGACGCCACTGATTTGGTAATTTTTAATTTAACTTTATTTTTATTTAAATTAATTTATTGTCTAATTAGGGTTTATAGTGTCTGCATCAGTTACATATAAAATATGGGGTGTATGCTGTCAGAATGGTGATTCAGATTATGTGATAAATTTGTATATGGATAAATCAATTTGAGTGGGAAAAAGATGAAGAATACAAATTGTATAAAAATGTATCATCATTATTGTATATAGTCAAGTGAATGTGTACCCAGGTAGACTTATATCTGTAGATTTTCATAAAAAGAGTATCATCGTTATAGTAGCTGGTTTTCATTTTGGAATGATTGAAATAGAAGGGAGGTAGTGGTTATAAAGGAGTGTTCTCTAATAGCCCAATGACGAGGAAATTGATTGCGGATTGGGTATCAAAGAATGATTACTTCGTTATGAGGTTACTGATATATGTAGGAGGGATATCTCTTTTGGGGGTTTTGTTTTAGGACTCTTTTTGGCATTGCTCCTTTTGTTGATGCCTCTAGGTATTCCCATCTACATTTCTTTGGTTTATCGATTTACTATTGCCTGCTTGCTCTAAAAGTTTCGTTATGTATTTGGTAGTTCTCAGTCCAAATCTACTTACAATCGGGTTGGCAGTAACTAATATTCTAGCTGGTCTAGTTTGGCTATCCAGACGGCCTAAAACCATATTGATGGTAAGCTTTCTTTAAATTCTTAAAAACTACAACTCTCCTTCTAACTAACAATGTGTACCTCAAATATCACATGTAGCAATGGTGACATGTAGCAGGTCTCTAGTTATTTTATATGATATCATTTGCATTCTCCAAATTGGATATGCTTCTGTATCTTTCTCTAATGACGGTGAACCAGTGATGGTTGATTCGGATAAGTTGATGCAAGGATCAATCTATCAAAGTGTTGTTAAATCTAGAACACGTAAGCCCACACATGATTTCTAAATTCTAAATCCTTTCCTATAAATTATAATTCTTTCATTACAAGACTGTGGTTTAAGGGTTTAACAACTTTAACTGAGAGTTACTTGGCAAACTTATCTCTTTATCCTGGAAAATCTGAGTTGCCATTTCTCCCATCAAATACACATGTACTTTACTTTGGTTGGATATCTTGCACATGATTTAATACCAAAAAAATGAACGACTTAGCGTATTGTATCAAGGCTAAAGAATGGGAGAGTGATCACTCATTTTGCTCTATACGGTTATAGTTTTTTGCTAGGATGTGAAACTTCACTAGGGTATATGTATAATGATTTCAGGTTTCTAGCATTACATCTGCATATTAATTGCAGGCAGTCATCTTGCAACCGCTTGGAGATAGAGGAATCACAATACTTGAGGGTGACACCATCTGTGGCTTCACCACATCTGATCAGGTGTGCATTCACCTTTGTATGCTACACGAATCCTGCTATTGTTTTCCACCCCTGAATTCCATTTGAAACATGCCCTTCATAGTTTCTTGAATATTTCTTGACATAAAGTTTAATGAAAATGTACCGTTATTTGTCGAATATATGAAACAACATGCGTGTCTGTGCATTTGTTTCGCAGTAGTTGTAATGATTATATTTGGCAAGTGAAATAACATATAAACTTTTCATATAAGAAAATTCTGCAATTTTGATATAACATTTTAGCAAGGAATGTGATGGTTGGTTTTTTGTAATGGTTATGATCCATTGATTTCTTTTACTTCTACTAAAGTCACTGTGGCCTTTTAATCATCTACGTTTACATTTGAAGCATGGATCACATTAATAGGAGAGAAGTTGGCATGTAGCAAAGCAAGATAATGATGTTCTTACTTGATCTGGTTCTGGACATCCCTAAGCACGGTAAGTCTCTACCTGACTTACAATTGAAAATGTACGATTGGGTCTTTGATGTACGAGTATAAAGATCGTAATCCTCGAAAGGCACCCTTTGTTAGGAATGCACCCGGTAGTGTAGCTTGTCTATACACTTTTTATTCCTTTGTTAATCATATGATTTTGCATGTTCTCCTATTGTTGTTTTGTTCATGGCTTTATTTTTACTAGTGCAAGAGTAACTAGATCACGGAAGCTCTAAGAAGCATGGGTTTGACTATTTAAAAGGTGTAACAGATGTCCATGGAGATAACAGCGGGATGTGTTTCATTGTCGATGTATCAGTCCTCTATTTGTGGTGGTTTATCAACATATATCCAAGGCGTAAACCTTAAAAAAGTCGAGTGTACATTGTAGCAACTAGCAACCGCTCAAAATGGATTTATATCAAACCGGTAATATTTTATGAGCCGGGTAGCCAAAAAAGTCTCTTTCAACTTAAACTTTTATAAAATATTAACTTGAAACATAACCTCACAAAAGGGTCATTATTACCTATACATGGATTAACATGTATCTAATCTTGTCAAATATGATGTTTCTTATCCTGAATGCAGGTAAAGAATAACATAACAGAAGCATTCATCAAGTGGATACATCCTTAGAGCAATCGAGATAGCGACTGACTAGATCACCATCCCAATTTTTTCTTAAAGAACTGCAAGTAAGAATAGGAAGAAACGGATAAATATTGTTTGACAAACTGTATAAGTTTCTTTTCTTCAAGAACTTAGATTTTATATATTTTATTTCATAGTTGTGCTTGATTTTCACAAAATTGTATCATATTGTATCAAAATGTTCATAGTTAATTTAGACCAATATTTATTGATTAAGTTATTTAGTTCTTAATGCAGATCCATAAAATCCCGATACTCATTTTGTCAACATCTTATTCATATTGCACTACTTTTGTATGTAATATCACTTACACATGTGTAAGTTAGATATCAAAACAGTTAACTTGTGTATATACTATTTACTTATACATGTGTAAGTTAGATATCAAAATCAATTGATTATTCAGAACTAGTAAGTTGTATACGTTACACATGTATACGTTACATATGGTTTGAAATAACTTACACAGGGTAACATAACTTACACACGGTTGAAACTAACTTACACATGGTTAAAACTAACTTACACACAGGGGTAATATAACTTACACATGGTTAAAACTAACTTTCACACGAGGGTAACATAACTTACATAGGGTTAAAACTAACTTACACATGGTTAAAACTAACTTACACATGGTTAAAACTAACTTACACAGGGTTAAAACTAACTTACACATGGTTAAAACTAACTTACACATGTGCCAACCATGAGAAAAGGCCCCTACTTCAAACCCTAAACCCTTAAGCGTACCGTGACTTTTGTCCCCCTCCTGTAGGCTTTCAATGTTTTAGGGTTTAACATTTAGGGTTTAGATCTTTCCCGGGTTTTTGTATTGTAGCTTAGGGTTTAGGGTTTGAAGTGGTACGACTAGCTGTTAGGCTAACCCTACCACTTCAAACCATAAACCATTAAGCGTATCGTGACTTCTGTCCCCCTCCTGTAGGCTTTTAGCATTTTAGGGTTTAGCATCATTCCCGGTTTTTTTTTTATTGTAGCTTAGGGTTTAGGGTTTGAAGTGGTAGGGTTAGCCTACGATGTAGTATTATGGACTTGTGTATGTCTTTATTATTTGTACTAATGTTATAATAATATTACTACATATTTTATTTGTTCTTTATTAATAAACAGCTACCAGATATTTTTGATACTGTTTTTTTAAATCTTGATACCTTTTTAAAAAAAAAATAATTGAAATAGCATTTATAATTCATAAAACAACCAAATTCATAAAGCCATCATCTTAGTAGCATTTATAATTCATAAAACAACAATGAACCACAAGACTTAATAAACTGAACATTTGATCCTTATGCGAAAGAGAACACCCCATGTTGTACTTGCTCCTATTGACAATATGGAGAACTCATCTTTGCTTATATGTCCTCAACTACTTGAATCATCAGGTCCATTAGTATCCCTAAGACCACTGCAGCAGAAAAAATGTGGTAGCTTGACTCGACCACAAGCCCTGCAATAATATAGTGCAAAATTTGGATATTGAACTATTTACAAATAATTATGACCATTTGATAAATATGAGATGCTCAAAAGAAAAAAAATTAAAAAAAAATATATGTCTTATTAAGGATGTGATGTCATATGTAACATTGTCCAATAAAAGTTGTATAATAAAAAACTAGTTTGTTCAATATTGGTCAGTGCTACAAACGACAGGGTGGTGTTTATGATGATAAGTTTTCTCAAGCTGTGCAAGAGGTGTATCCTGATTATAGACTTATAGGTGCCAAAGCAGGCAAGTAAGATAGTTTGGTATTAGGTTAATGGAAATTCACGCAGCAGTTTGCTTGACCAGGAAACTCTTACTTTGTCCAATTTATTTCATATTGATACCCAAACTAAAATACAAAAGCATCGTATTGATATGATCCAATTTTTTTGAATAAAGCATTTTAAGACGTTATAATACTTCTTACACTTTTTGTAGACTATTAAACGGTTCAACACATTTTGCATTTTAGCTAATGTTGTCATAGTGATAGTATGCTGACTCGTCACCAAAAGGTTGTGGGTTCTAGTCCCATGGTGGACAACTTGTATATACTCGTGGATTTGTGGTTGATGTGCCTTTTAAGAAAAAGCCGTTTGACCATCTAGCAGAAACATACCACTTATAGTCAAAATATTTCACAAAAATGAATAGAAACTGCCTCCCTCTACTTACATTGATGGTCATGGAAATCAGAGTGCTCTCTTCTTCAGTATCAGTACACTCGAAGGACCCATTTGACCAGGGTCATGCCAGTCACCATGTTTTGCATTTTCATGTGAAAGGATAGACACATAAAAAAAGTTCCTGTAGAGTGTATACCAAATATCCATCCCCCGTCTGGTCTATTCATTAACTAGCATTCCAAAATTCCAACAAAAGACAGGATTCTGAATTTGTTAGTTCGATCAAATACTTGGGATGAAGCCAAGTAAGGTGATAGTAAACTACCTGAAGCATTCTCATGGTTTCATCCACACTTCTACCGATTGCAAGATTGTTAATGGTGGAGTGTTGAATAACCCCTTCCTTGTCAATAATGAAAAGCCCTCTCAATGCTATTTCCTAAAATGTAGACACCACAAAACGATGTAACCTTTATCAACTGCGATTAAGCTACAAAATTAATAATGCAACAAAGAAGTTCATGCTTATCATTCCTGTAATCTGCCAACATTTTGCTTAGTGCAGGCAATAATCGTGGTATTTCATATCAAATCCCAACATTTTCAACTATCGCTAATTGATATCCAGTCTTTCTATGTGACGCATTCTCAATTACGAAAAACATATAAACTTATACAAACTAGTATCAAAGATGATAATGTAGTCCATGAGTACATAGATGAAATAAATATATGAAGAAAACTACCAGATGTGAAAATTTCCACATGTTGGGTTATGGGTCAAAGAGGACAATATTTTAGGTCAAGTTGGGTTAACCCCAAATTTAAATTATTTTTGTGTCAAATATCACTATTAACTATGCAATGAAATTAATTTGGTAGCAATTTTATATTATTTGAATAAATGATATAAAAGGTTTTAAACACAATTGATACAGTTTGGCAGCAACTCTCAAATGTTCCCTAATAAACATTTTTTATAATCTAACCCATTGGTTATAAAACAGAACCATAACCATACCATTCATAAGTAAATGGCAAAAAAAACCCACCTCTAATCACAATTTTAGCAGACACATTAGCGTTCGAATGTTCCAAAAACTAGCAACTAACATCAAATGCATTAAAAGCTTTTGAAATTGATTTGGTCACATCAGAAACCAACGGATAATTCAGATCACCAAGACCCCCGGACTTTCTGTCTGTTTGAACCCATGCAAGATGGGAGAACTACAAAAAAGTAAACACTTATGTCATTATCATATTTACCCATCAACACAAGTACATCAAAGCTATAGTAAAAACTTTTAGACCGTAAAGCCGCAAAACTAGCATGTATAATAATTAACTTGCCAAAGATCAGGTTTTCACGAATAATTATGTGTCTATCTCTCAGCACAAGAGGCTTTAAAAATGATCAGAATTCGAGTCACTAGATTCTTTTTAAGTTAGTGTATCTTCCGTCTCATGCTTCATCATGCAAAACTATATAAAAAAAGTCTATCGAATGTTGAGGTTTCATAAACTATTTACAAAAGGATAGCTGCTCATCTTTCTTAAAGTAAGACTAACATGACTTAAGGCCATATGCAATCAGATCATATGACAGACCAACAAACATTTTGACAAGATTAGAAGATACATAGTATAAGGTCTAGTTAAGAAAGAGCTTGCATAAACAAAATTGTTTAAAGACACAACACAATAATAACACAAATGAGGAGTTGATACAAATGACAGGATATAATAGCATCAACAAAGAGGTTGAAATATTGTAACTCATCATCAGGAAGCATACCACACTGTCTACAGAAACTCCCAGTATTTCTGTAGCATGTAGCATGACGGTCACTGAAAGCAGTGATCTCTGCATATCAAATATAAAAATTGATTAAAAAAATTCTTTTACAATACGAATACTAATATCTTAGGAGAGAAAGATAAAACATTAGAAGAAAACCTCACCAGTTGGACAAACGAAAGTGAAGTCCAAAGGGTAGAAGAAGAGAATCACATATTTCTTCCCAATATAATCAGAGAGCTTAACCTGCAATACCGAATCCTATAGAGTTAAAGATATACTCGATGTCTTCAAATATGCAAAACGACTGTGACCATACTATCAACATATCTAAAGAAAAGATAGAAATCATTTCAATTACATTAATGAACTCTTGATCAAAGACATCTTCTGCTTCGAAATCTGGTGCCTTATTTCCAACTAGCGGTAGTCCCTACATAGAAAAAAACATTAAAAATACAAAAAAGTAGTCTATATAAGAGATGTACATTGTCATTAAATAAAGTAGTTATAAACATTACACCAATATTTTTGTTCATAAATCGTTTTCTTTCCGTGAATATAAGCATGGCAAACAGCTTATAGAATCAATAACTGTATATCTTCGCGCAAGTATCTCACAGAAAATGTCTTAACTCTTAATAGATCCACCATGTATCATGATTAGTAATACTCAGATAAGCGTAACGTTTACTGGGAAAGTAATGTAAGTAAAGAATTTGACCATCAATCTTATAGTTAAATTTCTACAATGTCCTTAAATACATATGAAAAAGAAAAATCATGTAAACTAAACTTCATATACTGAATATTTAAACTAAGCTTCGATAAATCGTAAAAGCACCGTATTTGGATTGGCAGTGTGCACATCCCATGTAGAGTTCACAAATTCTAAAATGATTATAGGAATATAAGATTTAGAATAGTAAAGATACAAAAATACTCCACCTTTCTTGTTAATTACAAACGAATGCTAAAGTTCAAATTTACTGTATTATTGTAAAAGATGAAAAACATAAACTTAAGTTTGGATTAAGATCGACAAACCAAGTGAAGTAGCAATAAAGATTAAAAAGACTACACAAGTTACATTTTCTAATCCAGTGAAGTTGCACTTAGTAAAGTAGACATACAAAGGTCAAAATGCATTTTAGTAAATTAAACTTGGCTGACCAAATACTGCACTACCTGACACAATTCAAGGTGCAGCGTACTACCGCCCAAAATATTTAACAAATATTTTGGGAACCCGGGGTAGTAGTAACCACTTGTTAGACAAGTGCTCTTAAAACTGTAGAGAGTAACAAGCCTCCTAAAAATAACGTAGATACCAAAATCTAAGTATCTAACCTCCAAAACAGTTAGATTCATATGCAAAACTACTACCCCTAGTAGCAGTTCAGATACTTTCTTTACATCATATCAGTTTAAAGCTGCTCATGGTTCTTCCTTATTTACTGCAAGTTAGCTTCCTTTTTTCACAAAGTCATCATCTTTTATAAAATCTAGAAGAGCCTTAATAGACAAAACCTAACTCAAACCACTGCAACCAATCAGGCAATCACAACTTTTATAAACATGTTTAGCCACTTAAATAAACAAAAGTTTCTTACCCCATGAAACAAAAGTTGATTACTAAATTGACAACCCATGTTAGGTGTCCTAGAGCAACAACCAAATAGCTTTAAAAATTGCGATCCAGATAGAGTTATTGCAACTTTGATAGCATCCTTTATATATCAATAAATTCATATAAGAATGCATTTATATAGACTATATCTATCAAAAGAAACCAACTAAATATAAACAACTACGAGTAATATACCAGGCATTTGATCCCCAAGGCCAAGCGAAACAACAAGTTTAGGCATCTGTTTACGCCAAGTGGAACCAACGACAAGCTTCCTATAAAACCTGAAATCCTCCTCTGTAACAATCCCAAACGTAACCAAATGCTGCAAAAACGTATGCACACCTGACCTTTCACATTCTCAACCCCACCACGACCTTCCACATACATTTCTCTGCAATTTCATTCACCATTTCCTTCACTTATTCCAGAACTCCGAAGCTATAGACATAATTTTTTCAGTCAATTGGTTCGTCATGAAACATTCAGGATTCATGTAGCCCTGCATCAACAATTTGGTCACAATTTACTATGGGGTAGCTCCTGCTTATCTACCTACGAATTGAGGAAATCGCGATTACGTTTTGTTTTGTAAGCATCAAGGTACCTGAAATACAATGCTAAAAAGGATACAAGTTGCGGCAATATATGTATGTGGTAAAGGCATAATGTGTTGATACATAATAATTAGAGAAATCAATATTCATCTAATATTCCATTTTCGATTGAGAAACGGCCAACAATGCCCCATCGTTGTTAAAACGAATCATCGGCTTGCCTTCATTTATTAATCTAACATATTGTGGAAAAAATAGTATTACCGGAAGACCTTCCATATTGACATTGAAAACAAGAAGTATTTGGCTTGAAAAAAAAGTATCAACTTTTCTGTAAATAGTAGAATGCATAAACTAAAAATAGGATCAACTTATTCCACCTGCCAAACACTATCTACTCTAGTTTCTTTGTTTATTTTCATTCATAAAACCACTCAACTGGTACAATACTATACAAAGGAAAATAATTGTATCATCATTGGGATTAAAATAACAATTAACAATAAAAAAAATACTCGTCCTACTACAACAGCAAAGAATGAAACATTGATAATAGTAATAATTTAAAAAAATTGTTTCAGATTGACAGTGATATATTATAAATTGACAGTGAATTATAGAAAAATTACAAAAAGTAATTACTTACTTGATTCAGATTCAGCCTGCTTTTCATTTGAATTAACTTCTTCATTGTTATTTTCGATTTTTTTGGAAAATTCGCCGGAATTTGGAAGAAGAAGACAGTTTCGGATTGATGGATAGCTGGCCGGAATCTAGAATTTACAATTTCAGAGGAAAAAACCTAGCTGGCCGGATTCTAAAAATTGATCCAATAGAATTATTTGCCGGAATCTATAGTTAACGAGGAAGAAGAAGAAAGTGTTGATTGAAAGTACGGCGGTGTCAGATGATGGAGGACGACGGTGGCAGATGATGGAGGACGACGGTGTTGACGCAGCGGTGATGGAGAAGTCGGGTTTTAGGTTAGAATGAAACGAGTTGTTGGTATTTATAGTATACGTAAAAAGACCATCATACCCTTCCGCGTTTTTGCTCAGATCTGAAAAATGGACGGCTTAGATCTGGTCCCTTGGACTTTTTTTATTGATAGGACTCACTTTATCCCACCCCTATATATATATATATATATATATAGGTGTGGGTTATTTTGAGTACATTTACTTTTTTGAGTACATGTGTAAGTTAACTTACACACTTCTTCCTTTCTTCTTCCTTCCATCTCCGACCACCACCACCACCACTATGATCATCCCCGACCACCACCATGATCCTCTGGCGACGGCGACCATCTCTGGCGAGACTTACACAACTTACACATGTGTAAGTTAACTTTCCGACAAGAATCAAGCTCGTTTTCGGATGGATACGGTACGGGCCAGAGGCCCTTATCCGTTCTAAACTGACCGTCAAGGGACGCATATGAGAATCGTATGGATTTGATGGGCGGCGATCTAAGAGATGGTGACGGTTTGCTACGGTACGGGCGAAGCCCTACTAAAAAAGTTGTACTTACACATGTGTAAGTCTCGC
>JANDBE010131019.1:0-10153 GCA_024320915.1 Erigeron philadelphicus
TTATATAATCTCAACAGAAGGTATCTCTATATATAACTAAGATATTATAGTTATTTGCTTAGTTGACAATTATGAGAGAGTGTCATGTAAGATTTTTCATTATGTGTCATATTTTCATTAATTTCTTAATTTTAAGCATTCCATGTTATTTGAATTATTCCTAATCATTTATCCTAATTATCATTAATTAATAATAAAAAAATTAAACAATGTATATCTCTTTAGACTTATTAATATGGATTTCTTAATCACAAAGTTACGATTATTAGTATTCTTAACAAAAGAATTTTAGTTTGAATTAATTTTGGATATTTTACTTGAATTCTCATATAATTATAATTATATTTTATCTATTTTGTTTTGTTTTATTTATTTTAAAAATTATTATCTTGACTAATCTGACATATATCTAAAAGTTTCCATTCTTTCTAAAAATACGTACTTATAACGGGCTTAGCTAGAAAATCCTTTTTATATCAACTATAATTATATATTAAACCTTTTTATAATATTTAATAGCTCGATCTATAACTATTAGTCTCTCTATATAACTATAAGAATGTATGTGTTTTTTCTTAGGTGACATTTTTAGTTTTTGACCACATTAAATTTGTAATGAGGTCGTCATTTCTCATTTATATTGCTATATCTATGTTGATATGTATCATCTTAATCATCAATTTTAATCCTAATCATCAATCTTAATCATTAATACTTTATTTATTTATACAAAAATGTTTATATACATTATACTATGTTTTTCTATTATTCAATGATAATTATCTTTTTATCAAATAGATTGTTTTTTATATTATGTTTGTTTTTAAAAAAAATATTTATTATATATATTTAATAATTATATATCATAAGAAGAATTTTTGTGATTTATAAAATACTTATGTTTCATTAGTCATGCTTTTAAATATTTGACGTATATTATATATTCATAAACTATAATTTTATTGTTTGTATCTGTCAGTTTTTATATTATCATAAATTATGATTAATAATGTAACACTCCAACATTTATATCAATCATTTGCAAGACTAGAATGAAAATTATATATTCAATCATTTATTGTATGTTTTAATTATAAACGTGCGAGTTTAATCTAATACTTTTACAATCTCAAAACTAGAATGAAAATTATATTATTTACGAGGGCTTAAATGCCCGTGCTACGCACATCGTGTTTTAAATATGTTGTTTGCATGTATTTTATGGCCGGTTTTTTAAATAGCTAATGAAAGTTTAGTATTGTAAAATGTGAACTATAAAAGTTAACAGTTTAGCTTATCGTAAAGAACTCCTATTCTCGGGCTAGCCAGATGAAAACTACGGTCATGACAACTACGTAAGTTCAAAAAAGAATCCAAGTGAGAAAAATTTCTTTCAATTTCCATGAATCTGGCATAGGCAAACCTTATCTTTTGATATTATCATAATAGTCCCATCATTTAGAATGACAATACTCAATACCATGATATGCGAGAAATCAAAGTGCCAAATAAGAGCAAGTAGCATGAAACCAACAACCACACAAATAGTGATGGAAACTGCATAGATGTAGATTTTCATCCTTTGGAAAATTGCTCGGCTAGTAACTACTGCAGTAACAATCACACTTAGTCCTGGCTCGGTCAAGACTATGACAGATGCATTCCGGGGAGAAGGTTTCATCAACATTCACTATATCAATATCAACCCGTTTTAGTCCTGGTGCGTCGTTCACACCATCTCCTGTCATCCCAAATATATGCTCTCTCTTGTAGCTTTTTCATTCTCTCATACTTCTGCTCTAGATTCAGCCTGTTATAAATTACTTTACACATGTTGACATAAGTATTATAAAAGATATATGTGCGTGCTTACCTGGAAAAATCAGCAAAACGTTTAGCCTTTTCAATTAGCTCCTCAATAGGGATATTAGCAATAGTTGCATCTTTGTTTTGACCAAGAAGGGATGAAGAGGGATACATGTTTGTTCCCATTCCAAGTCTTCGGCCCGTCTCTTTGCCAATGGCTAGCTGGTGACTTGTAATCATGCCTTGGAGGGGCAAAAAGTGGCAAGAGACCAACAAACTCCCAAGGTCCACCAGGACTTCTTTCGGTTTTTGTAGTGCAACTGGAGTAAATGAAAATTTATTTGATTTTTTAGACCGAAATTGTATTAAGATACATACATACACAAGATGACAAGATCCCAATTTAATTACATTTAACTAACATACAATATGACTATATGAGGCAGTCCATCCTTGATCTTGATCCCAGAATCTTTACTTCATCTTTGTTTTCTTGAAATGCCCAACAAACTAATGGCTCAACTCTCGACTTCTCAGAAAGACTTATACTCACACTAATGTATGATGACAACTCCTTATACGGTTAGGTCACAAAGGTTAGTTGTTGAGAGGTCATAAATGTCAATTTTAGTGATTGTGAATGGAGACAATAAAGGTGTTTTTGATTTATTTATAAAAACTTAAAAGGGAACTACTCAAATGGGCTTACTGGGTTGAAAGTTACCAAGAGAAACGACGCAATATTTTCAAATAATTAGCTTTGGGGTCTGGGAGATTAAATAATTGTGTCTAATATATTAGCTGGATTGAGTAAATAACTATAAAATAGTATAATCATGAAAAAGTAATAACTATAATTAAATTAGTCGGGATAAAATTTTATAAAAAGCAAGTCATACTGGCATCTAAACTTGACGCACCCCGATTTTCTCTGTGTTAAAAGTTACCCGGTCTGACCCTTGACCCACCCTGCTGCTTTCAGACGATCTATGAAAAGGAAAAAAGAACTTGCCTTAAGTAGCATTACTCCATTTAAGTATGTAAACACTTAAAGGTTGTCTCCCTCATAGTCTCTATATTAAATTTGGATGAGCATATAAAGCCCTAGTCAAGAGAATGTAGGGTACTGCAAATCCCTTGGAAGACTGCAAAAATTGCATATATAAAGTCAGGAAATTGATGGTGGCAGATGAATATGTACTCACTATCTTGAAGATCCCTTCTCAGTATCGCACTGAAAAAATGAACCAGATAGGCAACCATTCAGCAACTTGTTTAACTCTGCCTGGTCAAGTGGTCATCATCCATACCTTATCAAAGATGTTTCTATGAGTAAGTATATGAATTGCTTTTTGAATTACATTGCTTGCTACCTATCACTCCAAATATCCTCATTTCATGTGAAGCACGCTGATATAAGTCCTTTATTAGTTGTCCACATCCTTCACCAATCTAGATGTGCACTTTTGCAATCCAAGCTCATTAAATTTGTATACTCCATAGGATCGACTAAGCAAATTAACAATCCGACCATCTGACAGCTTCACCAAAACAAATACAATATCAGTAAATTTACTGTAATCTATATAACCATTTACATACAAAAATGAATTTACAATATAAGAATCAGAAGGATCCAATGTTGATCCTGAAGATAAACCCTTCTCAACATCAAAAAGTGGTACCAGTTTCTTTTTCAATTCTTCTAATACTGCCATTTTTTTATATAGATATTTGTAACACAATGATACCACATCCTTCCTTCTATCATGTCAGTAACGTAAAGATATAGACGTCGAGAGTCAAAGTATCAGCTTTATGTGTAATAGGTGGGTCGTCTAACACCCAATGGGCGTAGTCTAGAATACATTCTCCTACTCCAGAAACAAAACCAAAGTGTAAATGTTTGTGCAAGTGTTGGTGCTGATCAATTAGGAAGCCACGACCAATTGAAGAAAAAATGAGAATATTAGCAAACTCACATCACCCTCCTGCGATTCTGTGTTTCCGCTATCCCTCATTTCATCTAATCGATTCAAACGGTTGACATATGCAGTGGGTTCATTATTATGTGTCTAAATTTATATTAGTTCATAAAGTAATTTATTTTGGCCTCATTGGTTGAGATACTATTCTGATAAATATAAATATTGGCCACTATTATGCCATTGTAAATAGACTAAGAGTGAAAACTTGTATTGAACAATCTAGCTAGAAAATGGATAAAAAATTACCCTGAGCAAGCTGCTATCTGACTTCGAAGTATATTATATAACTATTACGAAACCCATTTGCTGCAAGGATCCACACACTTGGTTATCGAAAGGGCAACTGGGATTGTGAGGTATTCATGCTCAAGATTCTATATGAATGTTTAGTCTAAAATTGACTTTAAAAGAGCTAACACAATGAAATATTGACATAATTGTCTTGTCCACGAATTAAAGTTGGAAAGGGTCAGACATAAGTTGCACGTTTAGTCAGGTCTTGATAGACAAACAAAACGCATAGTATTATCACTTCCCAAGAGCGGGAACAACATAACTTTGTGCTCGAAACATAAACAACAATTATAAAAAAAGGGTAAACACTAAGGGTGGCAATTTATCTCCAACGGGACAAACAAAATCATTTAGCTAGATAGAATAGGTCAAATGGGTTGAACGTGTTCCATGTCAGGTCAAATGGATCAAAAGTCGTCTAGTTCTATCTTTAGCGTGCACAATACCAAAAATTACTTTTACATTTTACTTATCATAACCAAAAGAATATGTTTAGAAGAAATGGCTTCTTTTCCGAAGTGTTTTATTACTTTAAATTCAACTAAATTAAGGGGTAACTGATAAGGATCAATCATTAGTTAAAAAAGCTATATGCAACCTATTTTTATCTATGAAAACTAAATAACTATAAAAGATTACTAAAAAAAGCCTTTACTTGGTAATTATTCCATCAAAATCTGAGATCACAATCCTTCACAAACATATTCTAGCATCCACTTGAGATATATGCAAGTCAGGTACTAATTTGTAGCCTTTGAATTGACCAGACCGGTTTACAGTTCTTGTGTTCCTGATCTAATCATAGAAATCACATCATTCACGGGCTATCTAGCTGTTTACAGAAGTTAAGATGTCACATTCTGTAAACCATATCAAACAACTAATATGAGTTGTTACTGATATAAATCAATAAAATACCCTCAAAACTGAAATAACGGTAGCGACCGTAGGTAGAAGTTTCGACCAAATTATTAATGAATGAGTTTCTATCTCTGAAAAGTCAAAGAGATAGAATCCAAAACGTTATGTTCAATGCAAACAGGTCCAAAAGGGCCGATAGTAGCTAAAGTATATTTTTACGGGGAAAAAAAACCTCATATATTTCTCGACTCAAAATTTTAGATTGTTGATGAAATAATATAGTTTTTGTAATTCATCACCAAGCAAGATGTACCGGGGATTTCACCACTTTTAGTAGCAACAGACACAGCACCATAAGTTTAATGGTTTAGTATTTATTTTTTTTGTACAAAGTAATTTAATGTGTGTAAGAGAAAGTAATTCGAATGACTTTGAATAATGTGACTTTGTAAGTGACACAAAGCTTACAATCCAATGTCGGGCTGATGAAGGATTACAATCACGAACGCCTTCAAGTTTAGATTTCAAAAGTTACTCTTTAGCATAGAACACATTATTCTGCACATCTGCATCTCCCAGTTTTTACTACTTTAACATCCAACTCAATTACCTGAATATTAAAGGAGACTAAGTATATTGAAAATCAGACCTAAAAAACTAAAATGAATTTAAGATGATGCACATCCAAACCAAGAAGGAATAAGTAACACAACACAAATAAATGTTGACCTGATTGTGGGATTCCCCGGGCTTACAATGCACTAACATATCCATACGCTCTACGAAGAGGTGCTCGTAAACAGGAGCATCGAGAGCAGGTGCAATCATAGTCCCATATTTTCTAATTTCACCGGGTTGTAAAGCTCCCAAGCTGAGGATACCATTTAACTTTACCTCAACTTCTATTTTTCCATCCTGTTAAGAGATAACCTTCAAGATTAGTGGTCGTGAGTTCGACTAACTAATGAAATGAGAGCCACGTATTATAAGTTTGCGTTCACCTATTAAGGAAAAGGTCGCTCTATTAGAAGTTCTTCCATATTAAACTAAAAGAACAAAAGTGTCACAATTGTAGCAGAACCATAGGTCATAGGTCGAATTCCTTATCTTATTGCAGGGATAGGAACACTTGGATAAACAGTTAATAAGGTGTGACTATAACATTCTGATCTTCTTTTCGATAGGCCGGTTGTTAGGATGTGGATGCTTCAACTGACGGTTCTTGTACTTGAGCTGATAATGTATAGCTGGTTAGCGACGATGCACCTGAACAGCCAAATAAGTAGGTTAGAACTTAGAACCATAGGAGAACCACAAACAATAGATCGAAATGCTACTGATCGTCAGAAATAGTTACATAAACAGCTAATAAGTCGTGATTCTAACCTTTTGATCATCTTTTAAGACAGGGCGGTTGTTGGGATGTGGATGGTTGATTGACGGTTCTCGTATTTGGACAAATAATGTGTGCCCTGTTAGGAAAGCTGCACCTAAACATCCAAATAAATATGTTTGAGTACTTTTTAAAATTGTTTCAAATATTGTTTTGAGTTAAGTGATACATAAATCCGTAGTTCATTTTCATAGGTGACTTACGATGAAAATAACAGCCATGGGCCTGATAGAATGCTAAATTCGCAAAGACTCAAAGACATATGTCGGTTTTAAATAAGTCGGAAGCATGTGGTGTCGGCTTTGTTATATGTACCATTCTTTTAGAATAAAGTTTGCCATAAGTAGCACAAAACCATGAGGATAAGCATATGTGCACTTGAAGATTCTGAACATTGTTAACGGCAATCAAAAATATTTCCACATATAGAGTAGCTGATTTCAGCTCAGTTTGTCTTTCACATGAGATTTTTGCCTCATTTAGTCTTCCAGAAGAGCTCCAAATCCTCCGAGGTTCTTTATCAGATTCCTGACATATTAATCCTGTAGAATGATATCTTGAATAGTTGAATATTAACAATTTAAATAAATATATATTTGTAACCAGCAAACACGTTAGTTGTAAGTCAAATAAAACGATTAAATATAGTTTCTACGACTGAAGAAAATTCCAAAGAAAAGATTCATAGGTCATATGTTCTTCTGATTTTCAGTAGATTTTCTTTTAACGGAAACTTTTATATAACGTATTATTATTGTAGAGTAAGGTTGAACATACCACTTGAACCGACTTCTCAAATCTTTTTGTTTCTATTGGTGTGGATGTAATCTGCATTTTTAATAGTATCCTATAATGATGGCAAGAACATGATTAGAAAGTTAACACTCATACCCCTCGATTACCATATGTTGTTTAGATGGAGTGTTTCTACTTTCTACCTGTTAATTTATGGACGGGTGGAGCGATATGGGCATGGTTTTGTTTCTAATAGGCAAAATGGGTAAAATTATAATAGCTTGAAAGGAAACGGGTTAAATTAATCAAATTTCATACAAAAGTATATAATTAGTGCAAAAAACACATTAAATTCACTTTACTCACAAAACAAACACACTCAATTTATTCATAGACTTAGATTATTATCAACATAACAAATATGTGTGATTACGACATTCTTATTATCTGTAGAATTAGAGTATGTAAAAGATTTGCACATTAGTGTACCCGTTGTGGCCCGTTACCCAAGTTGTCTGCCTTGCCCAGATTGCAACTTTTACTTATCTTTTTACATTAATGCTAATATATAGGGTTCCAAAAATCAAGAGCTTTATATACATGCCTACAGTATGAGCAACAAATTGACTTTCAACAGCTAGTTTGTCATGATCTTCATAAGTTCAAGCATTTTACACCCCTAAATTATTTTGTTAGTCTTGATTCTTGTTGCACCTGGGCATCATTAATGCGTACCAAGTGCTTATATATGATTATTTTGTTGTTAAATTGTTTTACCTTACATTCGAAAGATCCTTAAAACTACGTCCCTTACCACACCCCTTCATACTCAAATGTTCGATAGTTCCACCCATGTTTTCCATAATCTGGCCCGAACATAGGAAGAGTGCACATCAGATTAGAATTCTCGGTATTTACCTTAGTTTCATAAGTTATTACAAACATAATAGTCCTTTACATCTCAAAATGGTACTTTTTTTTACTTAAAATGATTTTAAAATTCTACTCACATACCAGAAAAAAAAATCTTATCAAATAACGCAGAAAGTCGATGCATATCATATCAGAGTCCTTGTATTTACCATAATTTGATTAGTTATTAGAAACATAATATACGGTTTGTAAGGAAAAAAATAACTATTATGAATTCAAAAAGTTAATCAAATAATGAAAGAAAAACACATGTGAATAGCCCCTTACAATCTTTGCGGTTCAATGGGAAATCAATAAATAAATTGATTTGATTTTGTATTTAACTCATGATCAACAGCTTAACTAACCTTGCATTTTTTTGATCATTAGGCTGGCCAGCCTTTATGAACACCTCAAGATCAAAAAGGCTAAGAGCCTAAGAGACATAAATTTAAGGGTTAGACCCGACATAAGTCTAGAAAAAGCCACCAAGCCAGCATCTAAGGCTAAACATATAAATCAACATCAAAAAATATGACAAACATAATACTAAAAATTCAAAACTACTTCTCGAGGCATTTCATCAAACACCTATTTTGTAAACTTAGAAAAGGACACAACAAAATCATCAAAGAGGAAAAAAAAAGTTCACAATTATTAAATAACCAAATCATATAAAGAGAGATGAAATAAACATAGAGGAGTTTCATTCCAAAAGTTTCCTTCATATTTCATTTACTAAATTGATCATAAAACACAAGATGTTTGTCTTTTTTCAATCATACAACAAAACTATAATAACAAATTAAGTAATGCTAAATTCTTACCAAACTTGTGTAGTGAACCTCACGTTAGGACTTAGGATGCAAAAAAGGGATACTCTTCTGCAAAAACCATCAGGGAAATAATCATTAGGAAAACCTATTGCATGATCATATGAAAGGATCAGATGATAAAGTTTGAAGCAATAAAACCAAACATACCCATACACACAGCTAAATGGGAGATGAGGATCAAATGATAGCTGGCAAAAAAAAAAAAAAAAAAAAAAAAAAAAGAGAATGTCGAGAGAGATATAAAGAGGACTGGATGATTGCCTCTTCGGATGCCACAACATGGCAGTTTCTCACTATTGAATCAGGGTTACAACATTTATATATAATATAAGATAATAATAATAATTTAATTAATTAACATATACATACAAGTTAAATCATTAAAATCTTAATTAATCCTAAAATTTAAGCATTGATTGCAAGCTTACAACTTTTATATATATATAAGATTGTTTATTTGTTGCTTACATTTTAAAAGGGTTTGAAATCGAAAGTTGAAAATTACTTTTCTCATTCAATATGATCTAAAAGTGCCCGCATCTTCTGAAAATGATTTGATACCATTAATCGCCCACGTGGCCACGTACTTATTTGTAATGACTAATTTTGGTTGTACACTTTTTATCGTCTTGGTTGCAAATATTTTTAATGTTATTGGTTGAAAAAGGTCATGTTTAAAATGTCAAATGGTTCATTTATAATGTTATAGATTCCTTTCCGTAAGCATAAAAGCTGAGGTAAAGTCGGATTGAGTATAAAAGCAACTAAATGTTCAAAAATAAAAATAAAAAAAGTCCGATTAAAATTTTGGTTTCTTGCGCTAATAAGTTCATGTCGCTCAAGATCGCCTTCACTTTTAATATCTTGATTTAACCCATTAAGTTCTACTTCGATCTCATTTTGCTTAGAAAACTAAGCAATTTAGAGAGGCTAACTTTGAGAGGCCAGGAACCGTATTTGATGTTTGGAATTGGGAATATTTGGAGGGCCAAGTCGACAATTTAGAAGACCAACCGAAAAAGTGAAAGTCGAGGAAGTGTAGTAGGAGTCGAGAGATAATATACACTATGAGAGTTATACGCACACCATACTCTTTTGGTCAACAAATCATGTACCAGGAGTATGCAAAACCAACACTAAGGGATTGTTTGTTTATTTAGTCGTTTAAGTTAGTGAATGAAAAAAGTGACTGAATAAATACATAATATTTGTATAAATTAAGTCAATATAGTTGTTTTTACTTTTTAAGTTAATAAAAAACATATTTGATTGACTTAATGAATTAAGTCAATCAAGATTAAGTCATAACTTTTTAATTAAGACATTAT
>JANDBE010133663.1:0-10712 GCA_024320915.1 Erigeron philadelphicus
CCTGAATCCTTATCGTTTTAAAAGCACTTTCAATCATCAAACTTACATAGCTGATAACCACGACCTCTACAGTTCATCTTATATATTATATAAAAGTTGTAAGGTTGAGTTAATGCTATAAACTTAAGGATTAATTAAGGATAAAAATGTTTAATGTTTGATTGTGTAGTAAATTTATATATTTGTTAGTTTTCGCATCCGGTTTTTCACCTTTACCGTCCTTTTCTTATTATCAAAGTCATTAATATGGAAATTTACAGCCTCCTTATTAAATCCCCTTTGATATCATTCCTTATCTCTTCTATCTCCCTAACCCTCTGTCTCCCTAATCTTGATTGTTTCGGTTACTGGGCGTTACTGAAAATGTGTATTTCGCCTATCATTTATGTCATCCTGGCTACGTTTTCATATTTCTCAATTCATAAATTCATGTGGCAGTTATCGAATTGTATTATTTTTCCATCTCCCGATCGTTACCCTATATATAGGGTTATAGTTTGTTAGGGCATCCAAATCTTTCGCAGCCTATATACAGTCCATATAGAGATTTTCAATTGAAATACAATGGGAAAGACAAGTGATGCTTCTGGCAGCAAATCTGATGTCATATTCATTGATGAACTTCATGAAGGAGTCGATGGCGTCCTTACTCTGTTGGTGTGCAGGAAATGGGATGTGCTTAGCATCAATAAGAAGTACATGAGTACAGACTACATAATGACGGACAAGAAGGTAATTTAATATACGTTAGACCTTATTAAGATATGTTGTGAGCTTTGTGGAATTAGTTGTTTGTTATCTGTTTGAATATGTTTTTAGGGAGGGATTATTCATTGTTATGCAAAAAACTTCATTGCGCATCGGTTCCAGAAGATTCTCGAGGAAGGCTGTTTGTATTCAATTAAGGCCTTTGCCGTTGTTCCCAATCCTGAAAAATACAGGGTTCTGAAGGATTCTGACTACATGATTGAGTTGCAGGGGTCTACTGTTGTCCGAAAGGCTACTGACGAAATTGAAAAGTTTAATCGATATCCTTTCCAGTTGGTTCCTTTTGAAGAACTCACCCCTACTGATAACAAGCACTTTGTTGGTAAGTGGTTATATATTTGCTTTTATTTTATCTCCTTTTCCGTTTAAGTATCGTGATGTTAGTCTGCTTTTATACTTCGGAATGCATTGTAAGATTTGAATTTAGGATTCCGTTGTATCTTTATGAAAGCTTGCCATTAGTTGTTTACCCTCGGAAATTAGTTAGGGTATTTGAGCCCGAGTTCATATAATTAGTTACGGTACTTTTTCTCTTTCCGGCTGGTTCGATAGAATTTGTTATTTTGGTAAATTGTGGCAGATATAAATATCACGGATATCCCTTCTTAGGCATTTTAAACGGTGCCATGTCATATCATAATGGAAAACATCGTAGCTTCATAGATTAAAATAGGGATAACCCCTTATTAATGTATTTTAGGCCGATCACACGTTCCGTTACACTAAGACGTTAAATTGGTACTAAACACGACCTCGGCTGTAAAGATTGATTTGAGCATATTTGCATGTGTAGATGTTATTGGTTATGTGACGATTGTTGGTTCCCCATCCAAGAAATCCACCGGGAAGAAGACAGTGGAATTCAACCTGACTAACGAGCGGTGTGTACAAGTATTCAACTATTTATTTTCTAGCTACAATGTATGATCATGGTTCACAATCATAGATTTTCTTATTTTCCAGGGGTTATCAGCTCCGGGTAACACTTTGGGAGGACTATGGAGACGAGATGGTCAAAAGGAAGAGCAAAAATCCTGGTGCTTATACCATCCTCTTGACTGGAATGATTGCGAAGGAGTATTTAGGTAGTTGTAGTATAGTATTTATTGTGGTTGCTTTTACTTTAAATATGATTGGTAACTATTAGTTGTGGGATATTTGTTAGGTAATCTATGCCTGTCAAACTCATCGGCAACAATCCTGATTGATGATGCTGAAATACCTGTAATCAAGACCTTTAAAGATGCAATAAGGTGCACATAATATCATAATTCTGTATTTGTTTATGTGGTAGTGTGTGTTTGTTTATAGTTCTAATCAATGGCGTTTGTTTTGTGTGAGTTTCGGTTCCGTGTCTTTTGGTTTGTCAAATCCCTCATATGTGGCCCATAGCCATCCTCCGGTTGATTTCTTGAACAGTAGCATTGCATATGATAGTAGCTCCCTTTATTTTTTGATGTTAAATGACACCATAAATTCCTTTTTCCCAGCGTTGTTGATGTTATTGATACCGGGCTGCCCGTCCTCGAAGTTCGGCCGACTCTTGACACCCTAAAGCAACTTTTGGAATGGGGCAGAGAGAAGCGCAAACGGGAGGTTCATACTTTAGCTGTGTTTGATCGTTTACTGATATAGATTCATGCCATTCTGTTTCACAAAAATCTATGGTTTTCTGACAGATTGCTGCGTTCCGAAACAAAGTCATGATTACCAATATTCGGACAAAGAATAGCTGGTTTAACTACACATGTACCCTTGGTAAATGCAGAAAGGGTGTCACCCCTAACCAAAAGGGATCATTTTGGTGTGAGTCATGCAGTACGGAGGTCAGCTACCCCCGTCCAAGGTAAACATATTTGTAAACCTGTTTTACCCAGGTATAAGGTTCTAGAACACAAGTTGAACCCAATAATGTTTATTGTGACTGGTGTTTGAACAAAACAGGTACAGAATCCAGGCAGATGTTACCGACGGTACTGCTGATATCGTTGTAGTTCTATTTGATGAAACTGCTGAGAAGTTAGTGCGCCGCCCAACCCAATCCTTATTAGCCGATGCTGAACAGGTATGTCCCTAAGAATAATATAGTTATATTCAGGTGTATTTGCCTCTGCTCTCATCTGGTATATTTGGCTTCCCATATACTTAAATTCAGGTTGACTCCCGGATGGACTTATCAGGTTTGTTTCCCTTCCTTCATTTCAGGATGAAACTGGTGATTGGTATGTGATGCCACCCGTATTACAACAGCTTATCGGGACTTCCCATATATTTGAAATCAAAAGCCACACATATTATCAAGTTGCCGACTATGAGAGTTTTAACTGTTCCCAAGTTATTACCGACTTGCCTGAACCTGAGTTAAAGAAGGATGAAAAAAAATCAGATGAAAAGAAACCACCTGAATCTGGTAATGTGTCGCTTCAAACCAGACTAACTGAAAATCAGTCTGAAGACAGGTAATAACCCCTTTTTGGTTATGTACATGTATGCACACTGACCTACACATAGAAAGAAATTGAAACCGACAACATTTGCACACACCTCCCACAACATCTGCACTAAAATAAAATAAGAATCAATAAATAAGAGAAGCGTTTTCTCATGGTTTGTACCTACTCAGTGATGCCGAGGATGCTTCTCATGTTCTGAATTCTAACGAAGAGGTTACACATTTGGCCAAGGATGCGGGTCCTGGTCTGAATTTTAAAGAAGAGGTTCCTGATAACGTGGACAGCCATGTTTCACGTGGTAAAAAAAGGTACATTTTAAAACACTATACATAATTGTATTACGTGTTCCGTATTTTGCCTTTGCTGATGTAGGAAATTTATTTTCATAGGCAATATCAGGAAACCAAACTTAAAGGATCCGGGAAGAAACCTCCAAAGTGATAGAAAGACATCTGAGAGACTAATATGAGATTTTGCTACTTCTATCATTACTGAGTTGTCTTTTTAATTTTGAATTGCCTTTGTTTGTGGACTGGTTTGAACCTTACGAGTATGTGTTTTGTTCTACCAAGTTAGTGCATGGTTTTACAGACTATATGAAATAAAGATATCGTTTTCCTATGTCGTTTGATTTGATATTATCCTTACCCACTTTATCGTTAGTCTGGCAAAAACTAACAAACATACCTGCTTATTAGATTTTGATATGTGGTGGTAGACTGTTGTAACTGTTCCCCGTAAGGAACCTGCAATAGAAGAAACTTTAACTTGGTTAATTAAGGTTCTGGTTCAATCAGGCCAAAACCAAAGATATATGTCTCAATTTATAATGACATCCAATGTATGCATAATACATTATGAGTCCCATATGTGGTTCAGAAATACCCTTTATTATTTAGATGGCATCCTTGAATTAGAAATCCTACATAACGCACTACCATTATTTATTATAGGAACAGTTGTTTCATATATACCAACAATACTTTGAAAATGGTACTAAAACAATCCTTATTTTATGGTTTACCCTTACAAGACGAATGTTTACATTAGTAGATCGGTGTAGGTTATAGGGCCATTCAATCACACCAAAACAAACAAACATATCTGTTTAAAGTCTCTACAAATTGTTGTTTCCCCACAGGAGTGTTACACAATGTTAAATAGTTATAAAGGCTTTAATTGGATTAGGGAGACATTTCCATGATTACTACTCAATTGCTTTACGTTTTGCACGGTTAAATACAAACCACCCTTCAACAGTTAAAGTGTTGATTTGCCATTGCGTAGGATGACATCAACCAAATCAAAAAGTGGCGCCTCACTTAATAAGTTGACACCTGCTCCAGGTAATGAATCTGATACTATCTGAACATCAACCCTATTTGTTTCAAGATAACCAGATTCATTGTGTTGGCTATGACGCTGAATTATTTCCCAGAAACCTCAACCGATGTCAACCAAGTATGTTGTTTCACCCATTATAGTTAATATCTGGTTGAATGATTATTTTTGGGCAATTAAAATATAAACAAGTTCCCATGTCTTTTGCAGATACCTTCAACTGTTATAAAATTACTACTTAATTAGTAGTCTTTTAACATGGTTCCTTACGTACAAACAAACAAGATGAACGTGTATGTTGCAAGATACTCAGAACAACTGGGTAGTTTACGCGTCATCTCCTGCTTTAAACCACAGGTAACATTCATAGCATGAGTTTTTTAACTTAATTATGACATAAATTAATTTCCAGCCAGGGTAGGTATTAAATAATAATAAATTCCGTTTGTCATCACAGTACATATTCTTAACTGTTATTGTTAACTGCCAAATAGACATGAAAAGTAAATGTTCCATCAATTAGGTAATTTGAAAGGTGTTACTCTATTTTAGTTTCTCTATAAAGACTTTATAGTTGATAAACAGGGGTTATGTAAAGCCCATCAGTACGTATTCCTAACTGTCATTATTAACTGCTAAATAAAGATGAGAAGTAAATATCCCATAATTTTTGTAATTTGAAAGGTGTTACTCTATTTTTGGTTTCTCTATAAAGACTTTAAACTTGATAAACAGGGGTTATGTAACCACCGATATAAAATCCATATTTTGATAATTCAGAAACGATAAACTCAGAGATTGGTGACATGAAGAGTAACAACCGACCAAAAGCCTACTATCTTAAACTCATAGCAAATAATAGTGGCATCCTATTTGCAGATGGGAGCCATGGTATATGTATTCTAAATGAAAAGGTCCGAAAGGTCGATGGGACGGAGAAAA
Organism: Erigeron philadelphicus; assembly: GCA_024320915.1. Lineage (NCBI taxonomy): Eukaryota > Viridiplantae > Streptophyta > Magnoliopsida > Asterales > Asteraceae > Erigeron > Erigeron philadelphicus. Next base: position 5,505 of record JANDBE010133663.1, read on the forward strand.
TTATTTGCGGGCTGAAAATCAAGCCAAATGACACATCATGCCCATTTATATTTGGAACTACCTGTGTTGGGATACACCATCATGGAGATGATCCCTTATGTGGAATGAAAAACCTGGAAATGTGTGGTGTTTGTATACATTCAGGTGAAACTAAAATGCCAGGCGGTCAAGTACAATCATTCTGCGGATTGAAGCTGCTACCAGAATGTAATTTTTTAACACCCGTGAAACAAGTTAATGCCGTTGTTACAGATCCGGTCCTCAAATCAAGCCCTGAACTAAACCAGGGAAGCCTACTTCGTATGGAACCCAAGGGTGCTAAGGTTACAAATCCCTTCATACACGAATTGAATGAAGTTATTCTATTTTCACATAAGGTTGGTATCCACTCAGGAAAAGAAATAACTTTCTGTGGCCTGCAAGTAGTTCCAAGCAATTCAGCATCTGAATGTAAACAGACTTCACACTTAGTTGCCGTACAGACCCGGAAGTTTACAAGGCAAAACGGTGAAGACCAAATGTTTTGTGGCCTATTAGTAACTCCAGACAAACAACCATTAATGGTTGCAACAGGTGGGTATGGCAAAATATTAATGAACAAACCCATATGTGAAAATTATATATAAAACAACTGTCTCAACTGAAACATTATATGTTAGTTTACATCCCTTCTTTAGTAACTACTTTCTCCGTTGTTTCCCCACAGGGATGTCCTGCCCGAAAAGGAAAAGTGTGAAAAAGAAACCAACAGGTATGTCGAAAACCCCAATTCCCTAAAATATATGTTTCCCTGTACAATAAATTTAATTTGCTTATAATGTAACATATGTATATACGGATGCGGGTTATAGGTTTGAAATAAACAAATTTTGAATCTGCTTCCAGCTTACCACTGAAAATATGGGAGGAATAAAAAAAGTTTACCTTTATATGTGTAACTTATTTGAAGACTGTATATTAGGAACAACGGATACAGAAATGGTAACTACAAAGAAGGCGAATGTGAAACCCAAATGTACCGATGCAAGGAAGGAACAAGTATCACCCATCATCTACTCAGGTGAACCATATTTGAATACGGGTAACTATTCAATAGTATTAAAAAATGTTTAAATGTATAGTTAAGAAGGCCCGTTTGTTTAATGTAAATTTACAGAAACCACCACGTCACACGGCACCGGTGTTCACAAACAACCACGTCCTGTGGTCGGAAAAAGTTCATCTGATTATGAAACGAATAACGTTTCAACCACCACAGTAGGTAATGTTATTATCAAGTCAACAAACTTCTTGGATAAAATCTACAAAATAGATAAACAATTGTAATTATGTTATATACGTATTGTTACAATATTAGTGACATCTGTTGTAATTCAGGTCACACAAGCTGCACTATCACGAGAACGGCTTCGAACGCATCAGGTTGGTTTATAAAAATTTAATATTTAATCCCCTTTTGACATATATGGAATGAAGTAAGAAATGCAATCCTAACACCCATCTAATTCACCCCATCAATGTTTTATAGGTGTAGATATCCCTGCACTGAATTTTGGCCCCCCATCGTATAATTGCCCAACATGTAATGCGGTTATGTGGTACGAAGAAAGAACTAAAGGCACCCCCGTTTCTGAACCAATTTCATTTTCTTCGTGTTGCCAAAATGGTAAAATTTTGCTGGAACCGTTACCGGATACACCTGAACCGCTTAAAACATTGTTGGATTATGATCAGGCCGGTACATCAACCTTCCGTGACAACATCAGAACTTACAACAGCATGTTTTGCTTCACCTCATTTGGTGCTCAAATTGATAATTCCATAAACCAGGGAAGAGGTGTCTATACGTTTAGAATAAGCGGTCAAAACTATCATAGAATGGGTTCCTTGGTTCCATCTAATGGGGCTGAACCCAGATATGCTCAGCTTTACTTCTTTGACACCCAAAATGAAGTGAGACATCGAATTTCAGCGATAGTAGGAAAGGGGAAAAGTCAGAGTAAAATTGATGAAACAGTTGTCGGAAGCCTAATGAATATGCTTAATGAGCATAATTGCGTAGCTAAGGCATTTCGTATGGCCCGAGATTGGTGTTCAGCAAATGAAGCGCATCCGTGCGAATTACGCCTGCTTGCACAGAGATCTACCTTACGCCAGTATAACACCCCAAATGTTTCTGAAATTGCTGCCTTGGTAACTCACGATTTTGGTATAAGCTCAGAACCACGAGATATTGTAGTCAGCACCCGTAATGGGTTCCTACAAAGAATTTCAGAATTACATCCACTATATATGGCATTACAATATCCGTTGCTTTTTCCTTACGGAGAATCTGGATATCATGAAGCAATACCATATTACTCAAATACTGGTAGGCGGAAAACGAAAAGGACATGCTTGACTCAGCGGGAGTTCTATTGTTACAGAATTCATTATCGACCTAATGAAGGCACAACTTTATTAAGAGGGGGTCGGCTCTATCAACAATACTTAGTGGATTCTTATACTGCAGTTGAAGAACAACGACTACGATATGTCAGGACTCATCAAACGGAACTTAGGGTGGAACTATATGACAGTGTGTGTGACGCAGTGACACGCGGTGACACAAACGCAAAGGCTCTTGGTCAACGAATTGTCTTACCCGCGAGTTTCACAGGAAGCCCCAGGTATATGGTGCAAAACTACCAGGACGCCATGGCCCTGTGCCGGAAATTTGGAAACCCAGATCTGTTCATAACCTTTACCGCAAATCCCAAGTGGCCCGAAGTTGGACATATGCTGTCATTCATTCCTGGACAGAAGTCTCATGATCGGGCAGAAGATGTGGCCCGTGTGTTTAAATTGAAACTAGACGACATGATGCATGATATCATGAAGAACAATATTTTTGGACAGGCCTTGGCAGGTAGGCACCGTGATAGTGTTTCATTTGTTCAATGCCATAACATTATGTAAATTACATTCTAAATCTAAGTTAACCGCTTTAACATTTATGCAGGTGTCTACACAATCGAGTTCCAGAAGCGTGGCCTCCCCCATGCTCATATTCTAATATGGCTAGATGAAAAGGCCAAATGCAAAACACCCGCGGACATAGATGACATCATTTCTGCAGAGATTCCTTTGGAATCGGTTGATCCAAGAGGATACAAGGCTGTCACTGATTACATGCTACACGGACCTTGCGGCCCAGACGCCAAAGAGGCGCCCTGTATGAATATGGGGAAGTGCATGAAACATTTCCCAAAACCGTTTTATCAGGAAACAACAATTGATGAAGATGGCTATGCGGTTTATCGTAGAAGGAAGACAAACAATACCGTTGTAAAATACAAAATCCCCCTTGATAACCGATTTGTCGTACCGTACAACCGATACTTGCTCCTGAAATACGATGCCCACATAAATGTGGAATGGTGCAACAGATCCAAAGCAATAAAATACTTATTCAAGTATTTAAACAAAGGACCCGACAGAGCCACAATTGTTTTCCATGAAAACCTGAAGGAAGATGGCAAAACCCAGTCTACAATTATTACAAAGGTTGATGAAGTCAAGAATTATCTGGATTGCCGTTATTTATCACCATGTGAGGCTGTTTGGCGTTTGTTTGCACTTGACATACACTACTGCAAGCCATCAGTGGTAAAATTAACCTACCACCTTCCTGAAAAACACACCCTGACCCTACGGGACTCCGAAAGCCTACCTGCATTACTAAGGCGGCCAGGAATCAAGGATACAATGTTCACCAAATGGTTCGAACTTAACACAACAGACCAGAACGCCAGAAAATACAAATACTCTGAAATACCAACCGAATATGTATGGGTAAATAAAGATAAATATTGGGAAAAAAGGACAAGACGAAAGAACACCGTTGGCAGGATTGTGTACTGCCATCCAACCGCAGGTCCAAGGTACTATTTGAGGATGTTGCTCAATGTAGTCAAAGGACCACAGAGTTATAAAGACCTAAAGACGGTAAATGGGAGGGTGTGTGAATCGTTTAAGGAAGCATGCTATGCATATGGATTGCTAAATGATGATCGTGAATGGAGTGAAGCAATTACAGAAGCAAAATCATGGGCTACAGGACCACAACTTCGCCAGCTTTTTGTTACTATGCTGCTGTTTTGTGAGGTCAGTAGTCCTATAAATTTGTGGAACGCCCACTGGGAAGACTTCTGTGAGGATATTTTGTATCGCAAGCGAAAGCTTTTCATGTTCCCGGGATTGCAGCTTTCAGACGACCAAAAGAAGAACTACTGTTTAATAGACATTCAAGATTTACTTCATAAAAATGGAAAATCTCTTGAAGATTATCCTGATCTTCCAAAACCAGACCCCGCCTTAGTAACTAATGACGACAACCGATTGATAAGAGAAGAGCTGACATACAATCGACTAGCTGAAGCGGCGGAGCATGAACGGCTTTATGCAAGACTGAACTCTGATCAACATTCTATATATGAACAGGTTGTGAAATCTGTTCACACTAGAACTGGAGGGTTCTATTTTGTGTATGGCCCTGGAGGCACAGGAAAGACGTTCTTATACAAGGCAATCATTACACGACTAAGGTCCGAAGGATTGATTGTCCTTGCAGTCGCATCATCAGGCAGGTTATTCGTTTATAGCTTAAATAGAATCTCAAACACCTTTATCGTAAGGACCATTTCAGTAGGGATTTTAACTATACACAATGCAAGTATTAACCATTATTCATTGATTTTTCCAACCAGGAATTGCAGCTTTGCTACTTCCGGGAGGTAGGACAGCACATAGTCGGTTTGTTATACCATTGGAACTTTTTGAGACCAGCACGTGTGGGATAAAACAAAACACACATCTGGCAGAGCTAATGCAGCAGGTTAGACTAATCATATGGGATGAGGCACCCATGTGTCAACGGTATGCTTTCGAAGCACTAGACAAATCCTTAAAAGATATTCTGGGTTACAAAGACCCCACAAGACGAACACGTATATTTGGGGGCGTTACAGTTTTACTGGGTGGAGATTTCCGTCAGATTTTGCCAGTTATACCCAAGGGTAAGAGACAAGAAATTGTGCAAGCGTGTGTCAACAAGTCGGAATTATGGAAACAGTGTCAGATGTTCAGTCTTACACGAAGCATGAGAGTCAATGAGCTGACAACATCGGGAGACATTGACACCCGGAAGCAACAGTTTAACAAATGGGT
>JANDBE010134524.1:0-10703 GCA_024320915.1 Erigeron philadelphicus
AGGCAAGGCCTTTCCAGGGAAGCTTGATATATCATCTTCACTCTTAAGTTGTACAAACATTAGGGAAGTTTTAAATGTAGCCGATCGGATCCATGACAAGGATCCGAACATTTATAGACTTTGTATATCTTTCTTTCTTTTTTCTGTTTGACCATTTCTTTTTTACTGTTTTACCATTCCATGTTGGTGACCATTTCACATGATTCATCTCAGCAAAGACTGGAAAGAGAAGGCAAGATACAGATTGACAAAAAGAAAACCTCTACTACTGCTGCTGAATAAATTCATTTGAATATAGAATGAACTTGTTAAGAGCCAATGATTGAATCATTGTTTTTGCTGGTGGATCACCAACACATGTTTTTCCTTTGCTACTAATCTGTTCATTCATTTCTTCTTTTCTCATCTTCATGTGTAAATCTTCTATTAACACTCTTTCTTTTAAACGTTTTGGTTTGTAAATGCAGTGGTCTATAGGATTGAAGGTCCAAAGTCAGTACCACATAGCTTTATTTTATCTCCAAAATTTTGGTATCTGGGCGTTTTGTTATTCTATGTGTTAGTTGTATTATAATGTTATTGATGTGTTCGCTATCTTTTATCATGCAGATTCTGTAGGAGTGTAGGGTGGTTCTTCCGTGCTTGCTTAACTCATTATGGAGTACATGTGGTTCTTTGTGTTGGTGTGCTTCTACCTCTTCTTTCTCATTACACTCCTTACGTCTTCTCGTTTTGTTCATGTCATGTTGATGTATTATTTTCTAGTTAATTGTGTTACTATTGGGGGTACAGGATTGACAAATTTATAGTTTGTAGCTTTGGTATTTAAGCTTGGGCATTGGTCATGGCTTGTATAATTTAAGATGACAGCTGGATTTAACTTCTTTCGGCATATTATGATTGACTTTCTGGTATCTTTTTTAAAGGCAACAACCATATCAAGTCTCTGGTAGAGTGATTGGATGGAAATTTGACCTTGTTATAGAAGTTCTAGCTTGAAATTTCCTTGGATTATAGTCTTTGTTTCAGATTTTGCTAATTGGACATGCAAGGATTCACCTTTCACAAGACTTGATTGAGATCATTGCTGTAAAGAGGTGGACCCCAAGCTCAGATAAAACGAGAGTAGAAAGAGGTGCTTTCACTACGAACTTGTATACTTGTTTTTGCTAGTGTAGTTGTAGGTTCACATATCAGTTTGGGCATCGCCTTTGTCAACTACAACATAAGTTGCACTTAAAGGTCCTGCATATTAGGTGGTTGGTTTAGAATGTAAATGTTATGTAGTCTTTTAGTCTTCCCGAAAAGTTCCATGAGCATATCAATCAAACGTTGGTTGTCATTATAGGTACAAATAGGCTGATATGGTAATGGTTAAAAAGGTATGGTCAAATGGATATATTGGTAGGTTTTTATTTCTTATCATCTGATTGTCGTGATGACTAGATGCGGGTATATTTTTGTCATTTCTAAAAGCATTTGGTGGTTTTGGCTCCTGGTTTTCTTTTTGCAAGTTTGGATTTCAATTTTCTTGATATCTTGCATGCCTGCGAGTTCAGAATCGATCCTGTATCTCTCACGCTTCCTTCTATAATTATAGTGGGATTCATTTTCATATGGTTATGTTATTGTGATTTTGATATTTTTCAGTGGCGCGGGTGTGTTTTTGTAAGGATATGTTGGAGTTACCTTATCGAAGGAGGTTGCATTTACCCTGTTTTCAGTTGGCCGTGTTCTGTTATGAAGCCCTTCATGAATGCAGGGCCACCTTTAAAACTTAGAATTTTCATGATTTAAAAGTGGACATTAAGTTAGGAAGGAGGAAATATTAGATTATCTTTTATTGAACTTTCATGAATGCGACCCTCCTTATTTTTAGCAGCCTGAGGCAACCCTCCTTATCACAACCTTTTTACATTTGGTGAAAAAGACATCTTTTGCTTTAGCGATGCATAGTAAATTGGTACATGCCACCATCTGATATGTACAACCATCATGCACACGCTACTCTGGTATGTTTAGCCATCCGGTATATGTTAATGTTTGGTATACACGCCTATCTTTGTGTGGGGCCCTAACCATCCCACACCTATGATCGGGTTTATTCCAATATGCATGATACATTGGAGTATACATTCAGGAACTTTGTATTACAATGGAGTATACCACAACTTCTATCAACACAACCCATATGGTCCATTTTTTGTCAGATACATTGGGCACATTCTGTTGTCCAATGTAGGGGTGTTATCGAGCCAAGCCGAGCTTGAGCTCAGCATGGCTCGAGCTCAGCTTGAACAATATACGCTCGGCTCGAGCTCGGCTCAATAGCTCGACGAGCTTTCAGTGTATAGACTCGAGCTCGACTCGTTTTACCTATAATATGGCTCGGGCATGGCTTGAAACTCGGCTCGAAAATATATATACAATACAATTTATGATATTGGAAGCGCGAAAAAATATATATATATATAGTTTGTGCTATCGAAAATATACATACATAATATATTAAAAGCTCGAAAAGCTTGATAAGTATTCGAGTCGAGCTATGTAAAGTTTGGGTTTGACTCGATAATTATTTCGAGCCTGAATTTAGGGCTCGGACTCGGGCTTGAGCTCAACTTGATTGAGTCGAGCTCGAGTTGCTCGAAAAAAGCTCGACTCGATGGCAGCCCTAGTCCTATGACTTAATCAGACGGATACCTCTAGACCTTGCCCTTGCTCCAACTCAACCCTTCAATATGAATGGTTGGTACTTCACTCCGGCTCTGCCATAGTCCTCATGGAAATAAGGCTGTTATATAATACAAGAATCGACTCAAAAAATTTCCATCAAGTTTAAAATTTTAACTGTACCGAGTATGTGATCCCTATCTAAGAGAATGGGTCAAGGGTACACTGGTAACCTAATTATAGACGTGCCCCATGGGGTTCAACGGATGACTTTAGAGTAGAGACTCGACAACAACCTAGCTTGCAGATGATTGGGATGGAGCGCGATAATTGGGAGGTCAAAAAGATAAGACGGGGATCACGTTACTGTATTAAACTTAGGATCTTGTTTGAGCCATTTGTTTGCGTAAGAAATTTCATCACTATGCTTTTGAGTTACTTCTATGTATGTGACATCTTACTTTACCTTCATTGGTATTGGTTAGTTCCTGTCTAAATTAAGAATGTACAGCTTTATCGTTTCTTCACGTTCTATTCTTTTTAGCATGATGTCTGTGGGGGCATGTTGTATACTTCTATGTATATCCCTAAATCTTGGTTAAATACAATTGTAGACTGAAATAACATCTTAGAAAACAGCAACCAGCTTCGATGCGTACTATGTTTCTAAATTCTAAGTTGTGTTAGATTTTCCTTTTTTTGTTTTTTTGTTGCTCGTTTTACATCTCATATGAAGGAACTTAAATGAATTGCATGAAATTTGACGGCTTAAGTTGTTCTGATCTGTGTTAAGCCATTATGCCAATTTGTGGGGCTTTGTGTTTGCAGCCATTTGGTACAACTACTATTGTGCTGTATGCCTGTATCTCCTGTTCCAAAAGAATTCTGTTGTGGCATTCTTTTAAAGTGTATGTTTATCAGCTTACTAGTTGGCAATTTATACAAGATCTGTATTAGTGTGAATGATTTGGTCTCAAAGGTTTTATAATTTTAACTTCTTAAGAGAAATTTATAAAATATTGATTATCAGTCAAACATTTTGGTAAACAAGCCTTAAAAATAATTCTGCAACTATTTTAGACCTTCAGGTGGTATCTGGTCATCTGATCTACAAGATTGTACCATTGCTCACTTTAAGTTTGCAAATTGCAATGATCAAAATTTTGTTGTTATTTTGAGTTGTGATTATGACAATATATGCTAGATGATTATGCTTGCCATTGAGAAATATGTAGTCCGTGAAAGTTATCACTATGAGCGATGATGTTTGCCCGTGATGTGATCTGTATAACACTTGGGTGTGTTTGCATGCAGCTTTTATGAGCTTGAGCTTAGCGTATAAGTTTTGCTTGATTCACAAATTTTTGAAGAGCTGATGAATAAAAGAAAGTACCTACATCATTACCAGAGCTTTAAAAGAAGTGGATTACTTAAAGATGATTAGATTAAATGAGTTTCCATTATACAATTGTACAGCTTCGTTGGGTTATGTAACTTACTCTGAGAAGAAGTTTATAAGGTAAAAGATCTATTTACTTGCTTCATTTCCTAATATTACTTACCTTTTTTTTCCTTAAGTTTTTCACCAAGGAAAAACCCCTATTAGATAATAGAGGTACTTCTTATAGGAAAACAGCCAATCGCCGCCTCCCTGATGATATTTTATCTGACAAAATATTCATCCGTTTACCAAGAAGCTTGTTTTGGTAGTCTTTTTGTAATTCAGGACTTTTTTTCACATCTTGCTGGTTTAGCAAGAAGCTTGTTTTGTGCAGTTTGTTAATCTTCAGAGTGCAATACTGGATTATGTTTCCTGGCTAGCAGAACTCTTTGGCTCTTTACAAGTTCAGTCTATATTTAAATGATTTCTTTTTTAGTTTGTCAAACTGTATTTTGCCTTATCTTTTCTGGCTTTGCTGAGAGGCATCATATGACATGGTTGCATCTTCATGTTAAGAGAACACCCAAAATGCTTAAATCGTTGTTTTTGCTGGTGGATTACCAGCACACGTCTTTTCTCCTTTGCTACTATTTTGTTCATTCATTCCTTCTTTCTCATCTTCTCCGTGTGTCAATCTTGTATTAACAGGATCTTCTTTAATTTCTTGGTTTGTTAAATGGTGTCAATACCACATAGCCTTATTTTACCTCCAAATTTTTGGTATTTGGGTACTTTGTTTTTCTTTGTTTTAGTTGTATTATAATATTATTGCTATGCTCGCCATCTTTTATTGTGCAGATTCTGTAGGAGTGTAGGGTCGTTCTTCAGTTCTTGCTTAACTTCTAATTTTGTACGCAATGGAGTATATGTGCTAGCAGAAAGTGTCTTTACGGAACTCTTTGTGTGCTTCTATCTCTTCCTTCTCATTATGCTTCTTCTACTCTTTTCGTTCATGTCATGTTATCAATCAGTTAATTTTGTTATTATTTGTGGTACAGGATTGACAGTTTTATAGTTTGTACTTTTGGTATTTCAGCTTTGTTTGCTTGAAACGAGGTGCATGTGCTTCTTTTTTCTGGATCTTGTATTTGTCATGACATGGCTTGTATTGAGACAGTTGGATTGTAGCTTCTTGCATATATAATGATTGGGTTTATCGTTATCTTTTTGAGAGGCAAATTTCATATCAAGTCTCTGGTAGAGCGATTGAATGGAGGTATGACCTTGTTGTATAAGATTCTAGCTTGAAATTTGCTTGGATTATAGTCTTCCTTTCAGATTTTGATAATAGGACATGCATGGATTGACCTTTTACAAGACTTGATTGAGATCATTGCTCTAAAGAGGTGGGTCTCAAGCTCAGATAAAGCGAGGTTAGAAAAAGGTAAAACACTTTCACTAAAAACTTGTAATCTTGTTTGTTTTTGCTAGTGTAGTTGTTGGTTCGCATATCATTTGGGCACCGCATTTGTCAACTATAGCATAAGTTGCACTTAATGTCCTCTATTTAGGTGGTTGCTTTAGCATGTAAATGTTATCTTGGCTATAAGTCTTCCCAAAAAGTTCTATAAACACATTAATCAAGAGTTCAAGACATGGTTGTCATTATAGGTAATGGTTCGAATGGTATGGTCAAATGGGTATATTGGTGGTTTGTTAAAAGCATTTGGAAGTTTTGGCTCCTTGTTTTCTTTTTGCAAGTTTGGATTTCGATTTCCTTGATACCTTGCATGCCCCATGAGTTCAAAGTCGGGCTTGTATCTCTCAAACTTCCTTTTATGATTTTTTGGGATTCCTTTTCTTTTGGTTATGTTATTGTGAAATGTGATTTTGCTATTTTTAGTGGCGAGGCCGTGAGGGTGTGTTTTTCTAAGGGTATGTTGGGATTACGTTATTGAAGGAGGTTGAATGTATCCTGTTTGTCAGTAGGCTGTGTTCTGATATGAATCTATTCATGAATGCAGGCCATTTTAAAAGATTGAATTTTCATGATATGCTTTTAAAAGTGGACATTAAATTAGGAAGGAGGTAGTATTAGTTCGTCTTTTATCGACTTTTTGGCTGTGGCTTAATCAAGGATGATGCTTATTTTTCTTGTTTACGGGTATCAGAGAGCTTTTGTAATTGATGACTGTTTTATATGTTGTCTATAGTCCTGGATTATATGGCGACACTCTAATGTTTTTAGCAGCCTGAAGCAACCCCCCTTATTATAACCTTTTTACATTTGGTGAAAAGGACATCTCTGTCTTTAGCGATTTAGAGCTATCCAGTACATTTTAATGTCTGGTATACATCGCCATTCTTGTGTGGGGCCCCTAACTATCCCAAACCTATGATCAGATTTATATACCAATATGCTTGATACATTGGAGTATACATTCAGGACCTTTGTACTGCAATGGAGTCACAACATCTATCAACGTAACCCATTTGGACCTTTTTTGGTCAGATACATTGGGCACATTCTGTTGTCATATGACTTAATCAACTAGATACCTCTCGACCTCGCCCTTGCTCCAACTAAAACCTTCAGTATCGATGGTTGCTATTCTGGTTCTGCCATAGTCCTCCCTGGAATTTGTTGATGTAAAATAGAATTTTGCATTTAACAGAAATTGAATGTTAGGCTACCCGCTTGTCAGGGTTTCCATCCTAGAAGAAAGACAATTAGTCAAGGAAGACTGATTATAGGAATCGACTTTAGTTCCGACAAGTCCAGAAATTAACTGTATCAAAAGAATTATCTGATCCTTATCTTAGAGAATTGGTCAAGTGTAGGTCAAGTACACTGGTAACCCAATCATCGATGTTCTCGATCTATTGGATTCAAGCAGATGACTTTAAGGATCTGACGACCACCTAGCTTGCAGATGATTGAAATGGATAATGATAATGGGAAGTCAGAAAGATACGAAAGGAATCACATTACTGTATCAGACCGAGGATCTTGTTAATTGGACTAGATCAGATTCGCCACTTCACAAGGTTGTAGGCACTGGTGTATGGACTAGATCAGATTCGCCACTTCACGAGAAGGAATTAGGGGATTTTTTGTTGATGTATCTATTGGTTTAGGGCTCAAAGGAAGGAATTAGGGCATTTATCAACATACATTGCATTCTTTCATCAAGATTTTGCCTTTTTTATTTCTTCTTCATATGGGTACTTTGTTATTCTTTGTCTGCACTTTTATTTTAGTTATTTATTATTATATTTGTTATATTTATATGCTCATATTGTTCTTTCTTGCAGTTTGTATAGGGCTGGGATTCCCTTCCTATTAGATTTTGGTTATCAATTTTAACCGTAAGTCAATCTATTCTTTATTCGTTATGTATTTATTTATTTATGTCTTTTAGTGATTCATGTTTGGTGTTTTGTATCAATGCTGGTTGATAAGGTTCTCATTGGCAATCAATTTGTCTTGATTCCCTTTCTCACACTTTTGGACTCAATTTATATCAACTTTCATTGTTTTAGGAATATCGATTTGCAAGCTTTTGGTTGGATCTTGATTAGGAAATCTTTTTGCCAATGTCTGATTAATATTTGATAGCCAATTCACCGTAGATATAATTCTCGTAAACTTGCGAATAGATCATTCTTGTGCAAGAAGTTTTTGTTGCTGATTTGTGGTTTTGTGAAGTCTTTGTTTAGAGTCCTGGTCCCATGGTATTTACTGGTTTCTAATTTCTATCCTAATTAAATGGCTGTCTTACTGTTTAGAGGCTTTGGACAGATAATGTTTTACATGATATATGCTTATTGGTATTCCTGGTTCTTTCGATTTCGATAATTAATTTCTTATTTCTAATTTGGAAAAATAGTACTTTGAGTTTTTTAAAAACATCACAGTCGGAACCTTCAAATTGATATACGAGTTTTAATTTTAAGAACTATACACTGATTTAGTTCAATCACCATTTGCTATTGTTGCTTCTCGTCGGTGTCGGACTCGAATCGGCATATTCTTTCATTGTCATCACCCACCCTCACTTCCCTAACGGTCCACATATATCATCGTCATCAAGTTCCTTTCTCTTCTAATTTTATATGTATTCAAGATTTAAGGGTTTCTTTCTTTCCTTGCCGAATGCAGCAACAGGTTTACTCATTCTTCTTCCATCAAGATTACATCTTTTGTTCTTTCTTTTTTTTTTTTATTATTATATTTCTTTTTCCTGTGTTTTAACTTTGTAATAATTCGATTTTTTGTATCAAATGTATTACTGGAAATTAATTATCCTCCCATATCCTGGTCTACAAACGTGAACCTCCCATATCGTGGTCTACAAACGTGAACCTCCCACATCCTGGTCTACCAAGGTAAACCCTCCCACATACCAGTAACGGGGCAATCATCAGTTGTTTTTGTCAAAAAGTTTGTTCAAGTAGGATTAACTAAGGGCAACGTACATTAAAATTGGCTCTGCAATAGAATTCAATTGAGTCGCATAGATTCTGAAATATATTAGAGTCAGGGGGCACCCAACGAGAATTGTCGACACCGATAACTATGCACTGAAATATATATATATATATATATATATACTATATATATATATATATATAAATATTCATCAAATTAGAGTTTTCGAAATCAATAGCAAAATAGAAAAAGAAAGGAGATGTACCACTCAGATAGAAAGATAGATACCTCTGGGGCATCCGCCATGAAGATGATGATTCTGAAAGATGATGATTCTGAAAGATTTGGTAGGTCACAATCGTCTTTTAATCAGTTTGGTGACATTATTGTTTTTGACGTGACAAATAAATTTAGCTTACCAATTGCTCCATTTGTTGGAGTTAACCACCACAACCAATCTATTCTATTTGGAGGCACATTGTTGGAAAATGAGATCGAGTCAACATTCACATGGCTTTTTGAACATTTTTTAACATGTATGCATGATTCCCCGCTCCTTTCAATAATTATTGACCAAGATTTGGCCATGGGAAAAACAATTGCAAAGGTATTTCCCAAAACAAGGCATCGTATTGTGCTTGGCATATTTGAAAGGATGTTTTAGAACATCTTCGACCATTACATACTCAATATGATGATTTTCAAGATACTTATAATACGTGGGTTAAAATCCAAAATATTGAAGATTTTGAAAAAGGGTGGGAGGAGTTAAAGGAGAAATATCACATAGATGATAATAGTTGGTTGGGAAACATGTATAAGTTGCGTCAATTTTGGGTAAAGGCTTATCTAAAAGACACATTTTTGCCTACATGACAACTAGTGGAAGAAGTGAGAGCATTCATCAATTTTTTGATGGGTATGTGAACTCTAAGACCATGTTTTTTGGTAAAGGGTCACCTCTGGTTAGATTTATAAACTGGAAATAAAGAAGTATCAAAATAAAAGCCCTCATGGGCCTCCCTATAGTAAATAAAGGAGGCTCATGATGTTGGAAATGAACCAATAGGGTGTCTGAACAGGCCCAGATCACTCAAAAGTACATAAAAAATATTTATCCATCACATGAATCTAAATATGCTTACATCTTTATACAAACAAAAAATAGTATTAAAGATAGCCTAAGGGTATGCCCTTAAGTAAAAACATGCATCAAAAATTCTTAAATAAAAACAAGTTTCAATGGCAAAGGACATTTATGGACAACTAAGGACACCCCAAATCATTCATGTTGGAGATAGTCTCATTATTGACCATGTATACAAAAACAAAATCTTAAACAAGGTCAAAGTAAAATTACAATGTAGGCCAAATAGAAAATGCCCGAACAAAACAATTGAGAGAAACCAAATATACCTACAATAGTGGTCAATTTATGGTGATAGACTAAAATTTTACTTCATTTTTACTCGTACTTAAGTTATGTCCGTATACATATTAATATTCAGTTATGGGTACCCAGAACAGTGTTTGTCGCTTTTACAGTAGGATTGATGATTGTGACCGGATTATATTTAAATCAACAATAACTTTAATTTGAGGTCATTGTTGGACCATAATAGTGAGTTACACGGTTTCTCTTCTTATATCATTTTCCCATCCTATCACCAAAAGTTCCCATCTTTAGCTTTCTCTTTCTAAATAATATCATTATACTTATATTTATTTATTTCATACATATATTAATACTCAGCTCAGCTAGAAAATGGAAAAAAAAATAATAATAATACTTCTCTATATATGTTCATTCACATGTTAAATTTTTTTTAAAGGTGAATTTCTCTTGAGAACTTCGTGTCGCGATTCGACAACGGGGGGCCTAACATACGTTGTTTTAACCAGGTCCGCGCTAGAGAGCTCCTTCGAAGTTAAAAAGTCTATTTCAAATACCCGATGGAGGAAAAAACCCCTACTAATCCGCCCGAAGACACGACGATCAATATGGATAAACTCTGTCCCCTCAGACTTTAACATGGGTATACCAAAGTCAATCCTTCATAGAAAGACTTTCTATGTACTTCTCAAGTCGTAAACCCAAAGCGTACTGCCGATAAGGCAGGTGCTCAACCACTTGAGTTAATTAGGAAATACTGTTCACTTGTTAATTAGTTCTTTGATTAATAGCTTAAATCTATACTATACTAACGATTATAAAGC
>JANDBE010140149.1:0-10632 GCA_024320915.1 Erigeron philadelphicus
GATTTGTGTATCACCGATCCCAGGTATCTAAAAGACTCCTTCGGACACAGTATCCGCTCGCCAATGCGAATATCCTCTTCCCCATTTTGTCTTAACTCCTGCTTGTTGAAGTCACATCGTAGGTATTCTGTCTTTTCACGGCTCACGCGCAGACCATTGTCTTTTCCCAATTATTATTACTATTAAATAATGATTTGTTTAAACTGAATTTGTTTCCGATCACATTTATTATTACTATCATCTTAGGCTAACATTTTCGCGACCGGTCTCATTCTTATTCCTCCCCCTCTTTCATCTCCGGGTTAGTTTTTATCAGCGTACTGCAATCTTTTTAATTATTCGTCTGTATATATAGTTTGTAAATAAATATACGGTAAATTTTAGTTTTTGGTTATTCGTTCGTAATTAACAATCTAAAACTTTTGTTATGATATAGTAATCTATGTAATCTATATATAAGTTCAAACAAATAAAAATTTGTAGAAAGCATAATGAACGATTCTATAATTTTTGTATCAAGAAGGAGACAATTACAATAACTGCATTATGTTTATATATATATGCTCGTAATGAAAAGGTTAAATGGGTGGGAACTGGGAAACCTCTGTACCGTCTTGGTACTCAGAGCGCATAATTTATGCCCGGTAAGTCACCATCTTCGCACAGTCACACATGGATCACAATATATAGTTTTTCCACTTGCCTGAGTTTCGAATTAAAAATTGCTTATTTCACCGTATATTAAATGGAAAAAATCATGGTGATTACACACAAGGTTTTATCCTATTATTCCTATGTGTCAGATAACTTGGAGATCGAGATTTTTGTATACATAGAGATAGAGACGGAGTTGAAAATATTGAGATTTTTTTTACTTATATAACTGAAACCAACGAATGATTGTTGAACAAGTTGCAGCTTCAATGAAGAGCTATGTCCTTATATGTTTGTTTGTTTATCATATTGGTGTCTATGATGGGTCTGCACGCTCAAGTAAGTGATACGGGATCCTTTGATAGTATGGATAGCATGAGACACCGAGATCGTTTTAATCGCCTGCATGAGTTAGTAAGTATCCTGAATTCTGATAACTTTATAATATTACTTTCTATTACAGAAGTTTGACTTTTTGTATGCTATTATCGATTGACACATTCTGTAAATATATAGTACACACAATCATCGGGATCAAAAAGTGCGAAGGAGATACACCAAACCGTGACAAATATGGCCTATGTTGATAGCAGGGTTGAACTGATCGGGTGGCTCTTGTTCGGTCCACGCAAGGGTCGGTCCATTTTACGTTCAGTTAGAGATGGCGAGTCTTCTTTGGTAGATGACGCAAAATGTCTAAAATCTACGGTAATGTTTTTAGTTTTATTAAACACTTCACATGTAAGTTAGTATGTGTTTTGTTTACTTCTGACCCTTTTAATGTTGTGAGACACTGACTTGGAATAATTCAAATACATTAAACTGTAATAAAACAAGTAAATAGAAGCTTTGATTTATAAGGGACTTTGGGCCTGGGCCTGTATCATTCATGTGAGAGCAACCCTGCCAATAGAATAACATGCGTGTGGAAGTAGCTCTTGTAGTATCCGTTGGGCTCGGGTTGCAATCAGTTTTTCTAACTCATCATAATTGTTTTCATTGAAGGTAATGTTATTCAGGAAACATTGTGGTTTTTTCGTAGAACACGACTCAAAGCACATCCAAGCCTTTTCAAACATGTGCAAATATGTTGTCTATAAGGCAGCAATCGAAGATGCGTTTATGGTTGCATGTGGCATTGACAACTTGGAGCCGACAGGTAACTAAACGACCTGTTATAATGCTTGATTTCTCATGCATTCTCTCGTGTTTCTTGGTCTACAACCCTAAATGAAAGCTATATGTTGCCTCCTTTGCTAAAATAATTGTTAATCACATTGGAGGACAAACAGCAACTCAAACATGAATAGCTAATATGTTGCCTCCCAACGTTTTAGCATTGCATCATATTAGCCTACCTGAAAATCATTATCTCATAATTAATTGCAGGTGTTTTGTTAATGTATGTTTAGGAAATTTCAGTATTGTAATGGTGTTCAATTTAGATCTTTCTCAGGGCAATATACAAATAATACTAAGAAAATTTAGTAAGGGAAACACTATATGATTTAATTGTTGATTTGTCCTTGTGGAGATGTTAGCTTTAGGATTTCTATGTAATCTTTTTGCACCTTTTTTTTTAACTTCAATGGTCTACCTTCATATAAAAATGTCTCAGTTTCAATTTTGCTAACACTTGATGTTCTCGTGTGAATCACCATTTACTTCTGCTTGTTTTTTAGTGATGTGTAGGGTATGTTTATAGTTGTAATCTGTATGGATTTTTCTTTACATTATGGCATACCTCGAGTCACATGTGATTAGTAAACTTTGATTTAACAGTTGTATCATCTAGAGATATGAACTTTAGAGGGTGTGTTGGTAACCTTTTGTGGGTTCTCTAAGCTTGAGTCACTTGATTACACCACCTGTAATCTACTTTCTAATGTGAAAAAAGGCATGATGTGTCAATTGGAGGGTTAAGAGGTGGTCTAACAAAATGAGCATACACTTTTAACTTGAAATACTACCAAATCCAGTCAGATCTTAGTGTTAAGTAAGGAACTCAAACTATTGCATGGATTAGAATATGCTAGTTCCGTGGGAAATTTTGCTAATGTGCAGTTGGATTTGAGCAATGTTAAAATACTAATTGTTTACATAATTTGAAACCAGTCATTGATCTTGGAAATCCAGTTTCATATGCCACCCCAGCACCAGTTCGTGGCTGTTCATATTGTGATAGGGTTTCTGTACGCGGCATAGCGAGAATGAATCTTCAGAGTTATCATTGGTCCCATCATCAGTGATCCCTCGTGGATGGCATAAGAAGATTCAGATTTGTTTTCACCGGTAAGGAAAAGGATTTTAAGTTCGTCTTATTTTTTTGCTGGTAGCTGTTTGAGATGGCAACACGAGTTAGCTCCGTACTGAGTCAAAACATTGCAGGTTGAAATAGTTCGGTTTGTAGTACGAGTCATAATGGGCGGGTTTGTTTGGTTTGACCGGCAAACACATTTACTTTAAATGTCAGATGCATTCACTATGATTCCAAAAACTGTTGTAATAATTTAACTTTTTTAAATAAAAGCATTCATCAGACTGTTTCATGGATTAAAGTCAGCTAAGGGTGGCTTTAAAACCCTTTTCCCTGGTAGCTAAGTTCCTTCTTTTGACCTATTCAACTCTTCGAGTTAAGTAAATTTTCGCAAAACCCCACCTCTAATAGGTGCCTCATATTTATCTCAAGTCAATTATATTCGAACTTTCATGATTTATAATAGATTTTTATGCACCAAGGATGTTGTTTGCAGAAATGCATCACTCAGGTGGTGCGGGTGTGAAAAGGATGATTGGATATCTCTTCAACACGGGTCATGGGCTACTCTTATGTCACCTTATAATGAGCAAATGTTTGTTGATGTGAAGTTCCATACTGGGGTTTATGGCTTTGTAAGAATTACTCTAAAAGAAGGTAAGTTGGTGTCTTTTATTTCCAAAATTTGGTAGTTGCTACAAAATGCAAATATTAAATCCATCATTTTTACAAAGAAACTCACTACTTCAAAATGAAAAGATAAAGGTGATTATTGGAGGAGTCATAAAGCCGTCTTCTCTATTTTCATTATTTTCTATGTGTAGTGTCACAGAAATGGCGATATGCCTTGCTCATAGCGGGAACTATTATGGTACTCATGGCACCTAATGCTAGCAGGTAGGTGTAGGCAGGTGTCCTGTGTTACTTTACCCGTTCTATGGCTATTGGATTTAATATGCTCTTCTCACATTTATATCAGGCACACTTTTGTAGGAGACAATGATGTGGGCGCACAGCTTACCAAATGGGTTGCGCGCATTTTTGGAGTATCCTTTATTCTTCTGGTTAGTTATGGTCATTAATTTGGTTACATTTTGTAGTTTATTTCTGATATGCATAGTTCAAAAAGGTAAGCCAATTTCAGCTTTCAAAGTTAATCATTTATTTTGATGTTTGTTACCTCAAATTTTTTTTGTGTAGGATTTTTGTTTCTTAATTGACTAGGGTTTTGGTTTGTTTTCAGAGCTCTATTGACACCGCGAATTGGCAACGATGGCAGCAGTTTGTGTTTTGCTAACCCATGTTATGATTCTTGAAATCACATGAAGCATACAAATCATAGACTTGCTTCATACTAGCTTACCATTTGAATACTAAGATATAGAGTATGTATGAATGCTATGTTGTTTTGTTTTGAACGAGTTAGGTAATGAACCTTATATTTTTAATAAAGGTTTATGTTTTTGTTAAAATTTGTTTAGAACAAAGTTTGTTTTGATTTCAACTTTGAAGTAACCAAAAACGTTAATTTCGAATTTCCAGAATTGGTCAATTTCTAGATGAATGCTGCAAGTCGGTTTTACGAACATTATAACTCATTCATTACTTCGCCCCATACGGATATGCTAAATTCCTTTTGATATTAAAAAACATTATTAAGACGCGCAAGATTTGACGACAAGTTTTTGATTTTATGATAATAATGTAGAATAATCTCATTACTATTATCGTTTTAACATATCTTCCTGAATAAATGATAACTCATTCTAAACATTGTGAATGATCTACAAGACTATAGTATCCATGGGCTGTAAATTACACTTCAATATACTGATTTCAGTTTCACAGGGGCAATACGGGTAAATCATGGAATTTCATCATCTATATCTATATCTTTTATAATAATTATCAACTCCTATTTTTGAAAAGTGTTAGAAAATAGTTAAATGTAAAAGTACTAAATTACCCTTAGTAAATTCCCACTATGGAAAAAGTTTTTATAAATTACCGAATTTGCCCTTAATGAATTAATTTACATTCTAAACCTTTATTATAATAATTGACACTTTAAACTTTTATCTTCTAAAATATTCCACTCTCACATTTACATCAACTTACACCACTAATACTTTCGTCAGCAACACCACTTTTTTTTCACCTCCGCTGCATATGACACTGCCACCACCAATACTTCCGTCACCAACACCACTAGATCGTCGTCTCTGCCACTATATTGGAGAATTAAGAATCAGGAGAACTATTGATATAGGCTTTTCTTTTTATGATTTAATTAATGGTCTGGGTAGATTAAATAGCAAAATTGATCTCATGGTTTAGACATCGCAAAATTATAACATGTATGTGCCTCCAAATGATAAATATTATTATACGGTCATAGAAAACGTATATAGTTATAACAGATTAAAAGGTGTCCATGAACACACTTGAGCTAAAAGTAATTCTGCCTTTTGCATAAATGTAGAAACAAGATGTTAACTTTTTGAAGGAAAGAAAATTATCCTAACTCACAGTCATATTTGGTACTGCATTTAATCTGCAAACAGACTAAGTACCGTTGGATATTAGGTTCAATCTGCAAATTGAGCCAATATGTTAAAACTCGGTAAAGTAAATTACACCATGAAGAAGAGGTCGAACTGTCGAAGGTTGAGCAAACCATAATAATCCGACTGCATAATGTTTCAGCTTGCCATCTCTTCCCATTCATGCCCCTGATTGCATCGAGTGTTTTTCATCAAAGAAAACATACGTAACGAATGACTGAAAAGGTTGACAAGCAAAAACTTCGCAATATACAAGTGAGATAAAGAGAAGTATCTAAAGGTGGAAAGTAATTTACAATGGCTCGATCAATGAGGCCGGACATGCTTTGAAAGAAAATAAGGGTAAAAGTAAAAGCATATTTACAAAGGAATGGCTCAACAGGGTTGGGTTGGGTTGGGTCCAAAGCCAACTATCAGTGTGCCTTTGTATTTATAACACCCCTATATCATTTTAGTTAAAACTGAGAGTAACATTGTATTTTTTTCAATGTTGGTATACCCTCAGATAGTTTTGTTACAACCAATTTGATAATATAAGTATTTATTCAAAACTGATTATTTTTATCCTTCAAATATTGAGATATAACAAATTAAACAGTATACGTTTATTGATTATCCTGCAAAAATTAGTTACAAAATCATGCTGGCCGGCCAAATATGATAGAAACATAGGCAAATTTATATTGGGCTTAAGTTACCTTCTGAGCCAGTAACCAAAATGCATGTTGTATAATCAAAGATAGAGAAGACAACATAGGACTTACCGAAACTCACGACATAACTCATCATATAATATACTGTCGCAGCAGAGCCGATTGACACCAATGCCAACAGTGTATCAATAGAGCTCTGAAAATGACCAGTAAAGAAAATGACCAAAATTAAAGCCTGCTAATAAAGTCCAAGCAAGTAAAAAAGTTTGATCAAGTAGTGGAACATGGGTGGTCAAATGACTTACGTGATAAATAAATGTGACAGCAAAAATGCGTAGAGTCAATCTAATAAACCGGTCTACCCCATTATTAATGTTTTCACCAAGAATGGCCCTGCAGATCAAAAAAGGGATGATCAAGCACAAACAGTTGAGATTACAATACAACCATATAGGACTCGTATATTAGAAGGCCGGGAACTCACCGGCCAAGATAAGGTGCCAAAAAAAGGAACCCGTTTCCTGTAACAAGAAACTGATAATGCCAATGTTCCTGTGACACTACTGCACGGCCGTTCAGATTTTCAAAACAATTACAAACTAGAAAAATAATGAGAAGCACATGATGATCAATTGATCATGACTTTTAAAATGATCAATCTTTCTAGTAAAATGCCACACACACACACCAAAAAAAAATAAAAAATTTAAATGTAGATAAAACTGCAGACTAACAAACACCTTCATCAAGAGTGATGGTTATGGAACCAGAAATCCCACCACTAAACTTTAGATCAATGTAAACTTGCTCATACGGTGACAAAATGGGACCATGTAAGTTCATTCGAATTGGCTTCCAATCATCCTCTTTGCATTCGCATAACCCTCGTGAAGAATTCCTACAACCAATTAACTTCCTTAAAAATCTTTTTTTCCAATCATGAAACTCTAAACATATATAATGATGTGGCCAGGGTAAGAAAAGAGCAAAACCTTATATAACTCACCTATGAATACATATGTGAATATTTTGAAGATGACGAGGATCCAATTCGAATGGATCGAACAAGAGACGATAAGCTTTGGCATAGCTTTTGAGATTCATCCGAGATACACCAGGAACGGAAACACGTTCGCAGGAGCCACGAGTTGGTGCAGGAATGACATCTATTCTTGGAGTTTCAGCATCAATGACTATATATTGTTTTAAAAAATGAAATAAATTAACTGCCAAGTTAGCTGTAAACTACCTGCTAATGGGTTACATTCCTAATTCTACCCATGTATTGACACATTTATGGAAATCCAAAAAATTTATCTCGAGCATGAGAATACATCTATAAAAGGAGTATGTATATATGGATCATGTAGTTACACCTGATGGCTCGATAATGTCGCCACCACATGCAGCAAGCATCGCTTCCTCGATTGCTTTCATGTCGTTGCTGGCATATTTGCACATGTTTTGAAAACGCCGCATGTATTTTATTATCTCTACTTGCGTTAACACACCACAAGTCTTAGGAAATAAGTTTAACTACGTTCATTGAAATTAAAAATCAAATTTCATTGAGAATAATAATAATAATATAAAAAAGAATTGAGAGAAATGAAGTTTTAACTAACTTACGGTAGATTGAAGGCATTGTTCGACGTCAATGGATGATAAGGTGTCGTCGTCAACAATCAATCGCATAAGCGCTGGACCTTTATGAGACCCGGTGAGAATCAAAGCAACCATGTCAAGTGTTGAAACCACATATGACTTATGTGCTAAATTCTGACTCAAATCCTTTAAAGCTTTTTGCTTCTCCAATCTTGGTGAGTATGCACACTACGTACACATTCAAGTTAGCAACATATATACCAAAAGCTATTACTGTCCTAATTTGACTTTTTTGAGTCTTTTTATTTCAATTTTGACTGTAAATATTTTTGTTTAACACATGATAATATATATATGAATTGATTCAGTTTTAAATGTACTTTTCATTAATATAATTTTCATCAAATAATATATAACACAAACAAAAATATTTACGGTTCAAAATGGGACAATTATATGTATTCTAACTGATCAAAAGGGGATGAGAAAATGGATATGAATACTTACTTGGCCCCATAAATAGTAGAGATACGCATCTCGTACACTTATTGGTCGATAAGTATCAACCTCAAGCTCTATCTGCTGCTTGATCATGATGATTTCTAACTTTTCCAATACAGTAGTAGTGTAATTTGAATGCCCAGCCACCAGCGGTAACAATAGTAAAAGATACATGATGCATATGAGCCAAAATTCCCTCATTGAAAGCTAAATATAAATATTATATCATTATCATTAAATCGATATATAAATCCAGAATAATATAATCAAATCAGACGATCTGGAGGACCCTCTAAAAAGCAAACATGTTTGTCATTTGTGGGTATGACTATGGTTTTGTTATGAGAATCCCTATAGTGTTTATTGTGTGCTATATTAGCCCCTCAAGTTCTAATTGTTTAATGAGAATCCCTATAGTATGTTTATAATAATAAATATACCCATCATAGATTTACCATAGGTAGAAATTTCAGTTATCGTTAATTATCATATCATGAATGATAAACAACCAGGTGGTTTTAACAGTGAGACGAAAAGCAAGTAGACTTATATATAAGTGTATGTATACGTGGTTTCTCTAATAAAAATGTGATCATAAAATGATTAAGATTATATATAAAAGAGATATATGGCACTCACAGATCTTATGAAGATAAAGAAAAAGATTGCATTGGTAGAGAGAGAAAACGCTTACAAATAGTAATATTAGAATTTGATCTATACTAGTTTTAAATCTAAGCTATTTTAAATCTTAAAAATCGTTTTCAGAAATCAATCTGGATTGGCCTGAAAAAAAATGTAACTTAACTTTATCAAGATGATTTTACTAATGCTAAAAAAACTTCCCAAAGCGACACTTGCAGTAGCAGTTTATTGTTGACGCAAACTTCTAAAGATATTCGTAATAGCCCTTTTTGAGGATCATGCATTAGCTTATGTTTCTCTTCCATAGGGAGGATTATTATGGTAATTTCTTGTACTCTCACTTCTTGTATAAGGTCTACGTAGGGTGATTTTAATGTGTTAAGATAACCTCGACTCTATTAATTTGATGACAAATATGACTTAAAGAATTTCGTTGACTAAATCGTTGAGAAAATTGCAACATATCAAAGTTTCTTGTGTTAAGATTGCTGAATACACAATAACTATAGACAACTTATCAAAAGTTCAACGACTAAATTTTAAAAGAAAGTTGAATGTTCGAGTTTGTGTCACAATTATGTTAAGGCCCACAACACATACAATTTAGTTAAATGATTTTTTTTTATGTAGGTTTTAAACCGATAGTATTATGTATGTAAACTAAGAAGCACATCGATTGGTATAAATAGTAGTGATGTGTTATATTTGGTTGAATTGATCGTTTGAGAACAAAACTTTAAAACTATTTCATATTTGACGTTCACTATAAATGAGCTAGACCATGGACTAGACACCTTAAATGTCTATTTCAGTCGCAAGAGATCTAAGATTTTTTTTTTGGCATTGATTAACGATGGATTAGTAACAATGTTGACATATTCGAAATGTTCGACATAACCCTTCACTTGTAAAATCCAATGTGTATAAACAAGTTATTAAATTTCATTTGGCAAAACAAATTTTCGGGGAAGTACATTGCTTTAGACAAATGAAAAAGTTTCAAACGAATATTTTTTTTATTTTGTTAAGACTAAGATAGTTTATTCTTTCTTTCTTTTCTGTGTTTGTTTTTGAGCTTTTGATTTACATAGCTAGCGTTAATATATTTTGTACTTGACCAATTTAATCTTTTCTTAGACCATTATTAATCGTTCACTATTTCCATTTACACTATTTACTCTCATATCGGCTCCATTTTCTCATCATCTTCGCATTTTCTTTCTCCCTTAACCATTCACCTTCAAATTTAATACCCTACTATACCCATCAACCAGTCAATATAAATTAAAGCAAAGTAGCCAGAAAAAGATAATGATTATGGTCCATAAACCATAACTAAATATAATTATCCTCTTTTCATCACCTTTACCCATTTCACTTACACCTCTTAATCATTCACCAACTTCACCTTCTTATTTTACCTTCCTTTTTTTTTTTTTCACCTACTCTTAAAAAAATGGTCCTCACATTATTATTTTTTTTTTCTAAGTGTTCAACTTATCTTAATTCAAGACCTCAATACTAGGGATTTTATAGTTATGGACAACCTGACTAATCAAATATAGTACATTATTTGATAATATTCTTAATATGTAATAACCTCTTTAGTTAAACTTAATGTAGTTGTAGGAGGATTCACTTAATAAGATTGTGAATGACTTGAATAAATAAATTGTGGTAATATAAAAATTTTCTCCCACTTACGGGGCATCATTCAAACGTCCATCATATAATTTTGCTTTGTAGTAAAAAT
>JANDBE010142309.1:0-10612 GCA_024320915.1 Erigeron philadelphicus
ATAATAATAATAATAATAATAATAATAATAATAATAATAATAATAATAATAATAATAATGGTTAATTACATAAATGGAACCTGGACTATGCACCATATTACTGATTACCTACCTATAATTTTAAATTTACGGTAGTCATACCCCACATTAACGGCCAAACCGACGCCCGTCAAGTCAGGTACCGTCCGAGTGGAGAATTCATAAGTTGGGGTATGGTGAGAGTAATTTTAAAGTTATATGTATGAAATCAGTAATATGGTGGATAGTCCAGGTACCATTTCAGTAAATAAATCATTTTATTATGATCACATTTGCTAAAATTAACTGATAAGATTAGAAAAAAAAGAGCGGCTATTCACACACATCAACTGTTTGAAAGACACACTACCGAAACGTCCCGTTTCACGTAAAACGCTGCGTTTTATTGTAAGTTTTATGGATTACGCCATGTATGTCCGGTGTGCAAATAGCCAATTTGCAGAAAGAATTACACGTCACCGATCCAAATGTCGTCATTGTGATTTTCAGTGAAAAATAAACTTATTGTTTTATTTATCTTACTTTAATACTTGTTTTATTTTACTTAAATACCATTAGCATAGCCGATAATTCAAATACCGGTTCTTAAACCGAAATGTCATTAACTACTTAGTACTTAGGGCCCGCTGAGTTTATACATATGTTTTGACTTTTTGCGTAACAATATTAACCGAAGGCAAAGGAAAAAATAAAGAACTAGTAAAACATGTGCTTGGATAACCTGATGCACAAGTTTCATAATATTATCATTTGTCCTGGCATGATGAATTGAACATCAAGTTCAAGGTGCTGTAAATACATCACATCTTATATTGGGATGTAGTTCCAAAAGACCTAAGAAAAGACGTAGTTACAAAAATACAGCACAAAAGTACTATCCTATACAAATCATCGTCAACCCATAATGTCAGATGGGTCAATGTAGTCGTAGCCACCATAAGTAAATCCATAGAAGGTTCCCCTACGAAGCATCCCAGTCATTTCAATGTCAGGCAACCATAAGCCTTCACCTACAGAAAAAATTTCATCAGTAATACAGACTAACAAAATACATGATAGAAGAAAACCAGACGATCAACACTACAGAAGAGGAAGAATAATTTGGTAGAAACATGTAAGTTCTATTAGAATTCGTTAACTAGCAAACTCTTGTTTTCAATTCTATTAATTCAAAAATAAATAATTTTAAAAACATTAATATGTTAGATAGATATGATCTACTTGAAAAACGAGAGGACACAAACACGCAACAAATTAAAAACAAGTCATGATTTGTATTTGCAACTTAGATTTTATAAAAAGGAAGACATCTATATCCAAAACAAAATTCAGATAGCGGTATATCATTATTCATAAAATGTGGATAATCAGATGTCAAAAAGACGGAAACCGTGTGTGGCTTCAAAGTGGATTTCCATGCCAAATGTGCTGACAGGCCAAATTATAAATCATAAACACAACCAGAACATACTACTAACAAGCAACAAACACCAAGTATAGCTGAATGCAAAATCTTTAATTAACCTTTATAGTCGCCTTTCGAGCTTTTATACTTTGATGCACGTCTGACCTTACCTGCATGAAAGATAAGGCATTCTTTCAAAAAGCAACGAACAAGAACAGCCTAGCTAACCAACATATTATATCGGTTTATAAAAATTCATTAACATACACGCTAAGAGAAATGCATACCATATTTTACCCCGGTTAGGGTAAAGTTCTTCAACGTTTTCTTGCCATGATCAATAGTGCATGTAACTGTGGCCCCATATATGCCACGAAACCCATCTTCGTTGGCGACCATGGTCATCTCAAACCAGTATATATCATCCCTTCTACTATATGTGCACTTGCTGATAGTAGGATTATTGAGGCGGTAGTGGTTGCCCTTCTCAACATACTAATAGCATAATGTTTGTGTAAGCATAACAGTTTGGTAAATATAACGAATATAAAGAGAGTAGTGTATTAAAAGAACAAAGCAATGACAATGGAAACCTACCATTTCAAAAGCCTCATTATAACCCTCTACAGCAAATCGACCAATATCACCAACAAACTCATTTTTAGTATTGACTGGGAACTTCAAACCCCATCCATCACCTGGTATGCTTGCAAACTGCCACACACATAAAAGAATATGTCATGATATAAGTATGTACAAACAAGGATGAATATTAACAAAAAAAGAGAGAGAGATATCGTATATATACATTCTGCTCATCCAACTTCTTAAACTGTTCCCAACTTTCATGCTCACACTCTTTCAAGGAAACATTCTTGACTTTAGGTGTCATGGATATATCGCAAATATAAGAAACCAAATACGCAGGACCACATTGACGCCCTGAAGACGAAAACTTAATGTTAGCATCCATGTGTTAATTATAATTTGGGATATAACATAGATATATACACTCATGTGTTAATTATGATTTGGGATATAACATGCCATGTGTACATAATCAGCGTATGAATATTCAAGATATAATTTCAATGATTTCAACTGTTATAAAGAACCCGTTGATCCAAACTAGGGAAAAGAAAGTGGAGGTCATCGGTGGCGTGTCACATAGTAACAAGAATGATGATGATTGGATTTGGAGGTTTTCGAACGAAGCGGTGTGGCTGGTGGGGTGGAAAGGTTTGGATGGCTTGCTGAGAGTGGGGAGGAGCTTATGGAGAACACTAGAAAATTTACAAACATCAGGTATGGCAACAGCTGGAACAAACAAAAGTCTACTGTACTACAGACTTCATCAATTGTAACACTAATAAATTTGTGAAATATTCGGTGCTTCCCACAAAATCCCAACATGCCCTTGGTCCGTCGATACACAATCCCAACACTTGTATGTAGAAATACTATATTACTAGCTGCCAAGACTTTAACGCCAAAAGTAGGATGATTTGGTAGTATCATTAATTTATATTCATTTATATCAAATATAGACACATGGAGCAGTATAGCAATTCCAAACACGAGAACACGATGAATTGTTATTTTGGTAACACCAAAAGACAAGGAACAGAAGAATGCATACTTATTGGTGTCCCATTCAACCGGCGCATTGAGGGAAAATCATCCTTTGGCTCATAACCACCGGCAGCAGCCGGTTTGCTGCAAAAAAATAAAAGAATACGTAATACAAGGTATATTAGTACAGATTAAGCTAAGATAAAGGTGGTAACTGGTAACTAATTAAAAGCTATCATAAATGGAGTTTAAAGGCATGGAATTGCACATACTATTTCCAAGTAATTGGCAAAAGTTGTTTTCTATTGTAGCAATAAGCAATACTGTGGACGAAATCCTCAGCAAATTGCAACTGTAATAGAGACGTCTTGTTCTTCTTAGTTTCCCAGACCTTCCTAGCTGCGAGTGCTTGTTGAATGGCATTATACAATGTCAGGGGAACTTTCTTGTCAGGCTCTCCTATATGTTAAAGTAAAGATAAGTTAACGATCATTCAATTCCGACTCTATCTCAAAGTAACATATAATGTATGTAACACACACACACACACACACACACATATTCAAATCAACAGATAAGAAGAAAATAATAACGGAAATAATTAGGAATAATGCTGGAAGAATACGAAATACCTGCTGCCATAGGTTTGTCCACGTTATCCTTTAGTTGCTGCTAAGAATAATATTGATAATACTAATAAGCCCATTCATTCAATTCAATCTGAACTCTAAAATAATAATAATAATAACAATAACATAAGCCCATTCATTCAATTCACTCTGAACTCTAAAATAATAATAATAATAATTAAAAATAAAATAATAATAATAATAACAATATCTATATCTATATCTATATCTATATCTATATCTATATCTATATCTATATCTATATCTATATCTATATCTATATCTATATATCCATATCTATATATATATATATATATCTATAATCTAATTAAGACTTTTTTGTTGATAAATAGTTGTTTTGTATCGATCTACTACTCGTATTTGCTAATTTTGATGACGAATGAGTGATATATACACTTGATTTGATTAATTTGTTTAGTAATCATATACAGTAATTAATTGCTTTGTAATTGTTTAATCATCAGCATGACTGTTGTTAATTGGATGTGTGAATTTGTTGATTTGATTTAATATAGTTGTTTCGTATCGACCGATCATGCGATAATCGGTCACGAAGGACTGATATATACTTGATCCGCTTAATCTGTTTAATAATCGTCACTATGTTTGCTTACTTTACTAACTAATGATCAGCTAATAACGATAGATTAAATCTTCATTTCTTATAAATGCGTATGGTATAATTTTGTTGTTCATTAATATTGTAATTTTTAAGCTAGGTTAGTTGTGAGGATTTGGTATAAATATATCTATATAGAGAACTAGTTAATTGCTCTGTTTCGGTCCTTAATTGCTTATTTCTTCTAAATTCGTTCATGAGACTGGTCCAGTTTTTTGCTATCTCATGTGTTTCTAATTTGCTTATTTATTGGTGGTTCATTATTGTTGATTGAATCGGATTCAGGAAAGGAAAAAAAAAAAAAGAGGGATAGTCGTAACCGTGTTTCTGATTTGCTTGATTATTCTTCATTTTTTATAATGGATCAGCTAATAAAGATAGATTAAATCCGGCATTTATTATAAATGCGTATGGTATTATTTTGTTGTTCATGTATATAATATACTGACAGTATATTGTAACTTCTCTGCTAGCTTACTTGTGAGGATTTGGTATACTTATATCTCTATTTTTGCTAGGTTAATTGCAGTGATATGATTTGCTATCTCATGTGTTTCTGATTTGCTTATTTATTAGTGGTTAATTTATTATTGTTGATTGAATCAGATTAGGCAAAGGAAAAAAAACAGGGATAGTCGTAACCGTGCCAAGCTAAACTTCTATAGAGAATATCATCGCTTCAAAGAACCACTGAGTGTGCTAGTTGATGACTCATTCCTGAGCCTGGTTTTAGCCAGAAATTCTGATGAAATTGACCTCGCAAAATGCCTCATAGGGCGATTTCTCATGGCAGAGTTTAAGCTTTTTGCAACCAGGTAACACACACACACACACTAGTATTGGAGTGGCTTTAGTCTCTAGGAATTACTCCTTATCTTGATTTTGACTGACAATTACTTCTTGATACACATTTTGCAACACAAGTAGGAAAAGATTAACAACCCCTTATAAATGCATAACTTCTAAACCTTTTACATTTAGCATGTAATGCAATGTATTGGTATGAATAGATTATTATGTTTATAGACTGATCATAAACAAAATTGTTAGTTGTGCTGTGGGTAGATGCTCTGCTTTCGCGAATTGTGCACTGTTAGTGGAAAAGATCAAGTGTAATCATCAGAAGTACACAAGGAGTGCTGACTGTTTAAAAGAGAAACTCAGGAACAATGCTAAACGTGGAAAGTTCATTTTGGCCACTTGTGATATGAATGTGGTTAATGATTTCGAGGGGGTAATTTATAAACTTCATTTGACTTTGACCACTATTTGTATTCTCTTTATCAAAGACTTTTCACTTAACACCCTTTTTTAACATCCTTTTTAGACTCTTGCTCTCCCCATAGTGTTGGCAGAACAGAAAAGTTGGAAGCTTATGGGAGCCCAAGGAGAGGAGAAAGATGACCAGTATATGGTAAATTTTAGAGCTAGTATTTTCATATATTTATACATATCTATTTAGTATTGTTTTTAAATGGACTGTAAGTAAATTTTTGTTGAATTTTAACAATTTCAATACTTGTTTTTATCTTAATCTAAGTAGCTTCTTTAATAGATTCACAAGGTTGTCTAGTCACTGAACCTCTTCAACTAAAAAAAACGGCTTTTAATACGTTGCTAACACCTCCTATTAATGAACAGATGAGGTATCTTGTCACTGGCGAGGACATATCGGGTCAGATCGATGCTATAACAGAAAGAATCAAAAGAAGGAGAGAACGGAAGATCAGGAAGACACAGCTGGAGGAGCTAGCAAGAATGGATAAATAGCAAATGGAAAATGGCAAATATTATATGCTTAGCTTTTACTTGATAGAATATGTTCATGACATTTCTGATTTCCCGCTTTATTGACATATAAATCCAACAATAAGTACAGTATATGGCATTAGCTGTCTAATAATCATGTTGGCTAGTTTGATGATGTCTAATCATCATGCAGTTCTAACATTTTGGCAAGATTACAGTGTATCATTGGGAGAAGAGAACATTGAAATCAGTTTTCTTTGTTTACAATTGCAATGTTTCATTTACATTTTCATGCTTTTCTTCGTCTATGGCTTCATTTAGAACTCCTGTCTTTGCTTTTCATATTTTATTGTTCACAAAAGTCTGACATTCATGATATTTTGGGTTGGTGTTTATGATTATTCGTTATGTAGAGTCAAGACGCTCCATACACAGCTTTTGACCACCATCTACTATCAAGTTTTGTGACCTTTCACACTTTGGCACAAAAATCAGGTTTTGAGTCTAATGAATTTGTGAACAGTTCTTTAGTAGTTATGTACTCTAAATGTGGGAGCATTTGGAAGGTGAAGTGAGAGAAAGTAAACTGAAACTTGACCATGTAACTTTTATTGCAGTTCTAACAGCATGCAGCCATATTGGTTTAGTTGAAGAAGGATATATCTTTTCAAATTATATGCTATCCGATTATGGAGTTTCACCTCGAATGGAACATTATGTTTGTGTGTTTGACCTGCTTGGAAGGGCTGGACGCCTGAAAGAAGCAAAAAAGTTGAATAAAGATATGCCATCTCAACCTAATGCAATGGTGTGGAAGACTCTATTGGGGGCTTGTAGATTATGTGGTGATGTTGAATCAGCAATGGAAGTCGCAAACTTTTTATTGGAAACAGAACCTTATGAACACTGTACTTATGTTCTTTTATGTGACTTGTATGGACATCTCAGGCGTTGGGATGAAATTGCTGTTTTAAAGAGAACGATGAAAGAGAAGGGGGTCAAGAAGGTACCAGGTTGGAGCTGGATAGAGGTTAATAACCAGCTGCATGCCTTTAGTGCTGATGGCCATTCACATGCGAGAAACGAGGATATAGACCAAATGCTGAGAAATTTAACGGACGATATTGCGAATTTGGAAATTTCCTATGATTTTGAAACTTTTTTGGATGATCAGGATTGGGTACTAAAGATTCGGTTACCGTGTGCTTCAAGATGAAGATTCATACTCAACAGTTCACTACAAGTGTTTTCAAGATCTTTATCAGGTACTAGATACATTTTGCACATATTAGGTGTCCAATACTTGCTAAGAGATTACTATGATATAATTAATTTATTGATTATTTGTGATAGTTAATCGGACTGAGATTTTTTTTTTTTTTCATGTAGATCTTGGTCCGGTGAAATGTCAATTGTGGAGAGTTATGGGCTGTATAAAGATATAGGATGCATCTAGCAGCAGCACTACATCATCCTTCCGGGTGAGAGGATATGGACAATATCTGAAAGAGGGTCAAGGCAAGTTTAAATATTATAATGGCTATGAATTCAAGTAGTGATGGTAACCATCACTTGGTGGTTAAGTTGATTCATGTTGGGCATAAAATATGCATAAAACTTGATAGTGGATGCAGTTTATTGGAGATTAAGGGGTTGGCACTGCCTTCCACCATTAGGTCGAGTTTGTTTTGATATATACTTCTTGGAGATCCGTATATAAACATATATTTTATACAATCTGATAAGAATTAAGCCACTATTATCTGACTAAACTATAGTTTATAGCAATATAAAAACCAGTAGTGATACAATTTATATGCATTTTAAGCCTTCTAAGTGCAGGGTTATTCTTATATGCAGCCGCCTTACATCACAGCACCACAACTTCAAATGCTTTGTCAGTATGCACTTTTATCTGATGATTATTTAATTAGTGAGGTTACTCCTTTGTGACCAGAAGTTATTGCATTCAAGTCACTGCAATAGCCTACTTGCAGCTCATGACGTGTTTGTAGGTCATTTTGAACCAAGAAAACCGTTCACATTTGGTCCTAAATTTTGTGAATTCTTTATTGTCCAACTATCATGTGACACTGGGTATAAATTAAGTGATTCTCGAGCTATAGTTCTTATACGGTTTTCTCTGCAAGAACATCCAAGTTACTTGCACCATGAAGGCCTCGAACTACAATTGTTTCTCTTTCTTTGTAACCATCTCAATGTTAGCTTTGGTTGCAAGTTCTCAGTTAACAACTAATTTCTACTCAAAGTCATGTCCTAATCTTCTCACCGTTGTACGTAAACAAGTGATGAATGCGGTTAAAACCGAAACAAGAATGGCGGCTTCTTTGCTTCGTCTTCACTTCCATGATTGCTTTGTGAATGTAAGTCATGTTCTACCCCCTTGATTATATATCATATCGCTTATCTGAATATATTTATCTCTACCATTTTTCAATACCTCGTGCTATTAGGGTTGTGATGCATCACTTTTACTGGATGGAAGTGATAGTGAGAAGACTGCCCTGCCGAACAATAATTCCGCGAGGGGATTTGAGGTCGTTGATGCCATCAAAAGTGCTGTGGAGGGCTCATGCAGTGGAGTAGTTTCTTGTGCTGACATTCTGGCCATAGCTGCCCGTGATTCAGTTCTCTTGGTGAGTATTAAAAATGCCTACACAATATATAAGAAGGAAAAATAGATCTCAAGATGATTGAAAATGATTTGCAGAGTGGGGGACCATCATGGAAGGTCTTGTTAGGAAGAAGGGACGGACTTGTTGCTAACCAGTCAGGAGCTAATACAATGCTACCTGCACCCTTTGAGACGGTTGGTAACATCACCCTCAAGTTTCAAGCCGTAGGCCTCAATGTCACGGATGTCGTGTCCCTTTCAGGTGCCTTTGAATATTGTTTATCATCTTTACATGGTGTACTACAACTCTACAAGTAGTTAGACCTGTATGATTTTGTTGCAAACAGACTATTGTTCTTAAAATTAAGCTTAAAAGGTCCTGTGCATTATATTGGTGAAAAGACTTAAATCTTGTAATCATTAATTTACAGAGGTGGTAAAATGGATGGGTTGGCATGTTGAGTAACTAGCCAAAACAGGTTGAATCAGGTTGGGCTAGGCCACAAAAACATTTTATTTCCTAGTTATCTTTATTCCAGTAGTTTTAATTACAAAAGCTAAATTATAATAATAATGATGATGATCAATGTATTTTCATAAAGCAATTTAGGAGGTTTTATGCATTTTTTTAAAAAGATGAGGCTTTTGGCATTTGATCACACTTTGGATGACTTTGACCTGTTAGATCCATTTGACATGTTTCTTCTCTAGCTATCTTTTATAAAAAAAAAATTAGTCCACATAACCCGCAAGAGATGTAACTCTACCCAAACAAACCCTTTATAGGTCAACGGGTTGATTTTCTCACCTCTAACTGTACATCAATTGGATATCTCGTTTACTAGATTGTAACCATGCAGGTGCTCATACAATCGGATTAGCAAGTTGTGGAACATTCGGAAACAGATTATTCAACTTCTCGGGGACAAATGCTCCTGATAGTACGTTCTTGGACCCCAACATGGTATCCAGCCTTCAGAATCTGTGTCCTGTCAATGGAGACGCTAGTCGGACAACATCTCTGGACTGGAACTCGACTGATCTATTTGATACTCATTACTTCCAAAACTTGATTAATGGGAGGGGGATTCTGGAATCTGATCAATTCCTATATTCGAGTGATCAGGGTATTTCAACTACACGAAGTCTAGTAGAACTCTACAGCAATAACACGCGGCTTTTTTTCAATGACTTCGCAAATTCAATGATCAAAATGGGGAATATACAACCCCTCACCGGATCAGCTGGAGAGATTAGGAAGAACTGCAGGGTTGTTAATTCATAGATTGTCTATTTTTATATCATGTAAGATAAGTTGTGATATTTTTATATCATGTAAGATAAGTTGTGATCAACTAATTACTCAACCCTGTTGGATCTATACTGCAAGTATGAATAAATGAAGTGTTTTCGCACTCTGCAACCTTGAGTTTTGGCTACATTTTCCTTGATTCTGATTTTTTATTACTAAGCAAATTAACTACCAATTATGATTTCGTATTCATAGGCATGTAAAACCTGTATGTATATAAATAAACAACAGTCCATATAAAAGACATATGCAATGGCAATTGCTTTGGAAAAGAAGATATTGAAATACCCGTTTATTACCTTCATACATAGCTTCAGTTGGGTTTCTCTTTTGGGGGGTACATCTTTAACCAAAACTGAAATATATCAAACACATTTTACATGCTAAAAAGAGTCGTAATTCATCTAATACACAATATTAAGTACAAAAACTCAAATTTAATGCAGTGGGGATAATAAAGAAAATCCAATCAACTGAGCCCTGTTCTTGAGTTCTTTTGGGTTTAAGAAAGCCCTTTCACCTGTCCAGTTTCAGTGTCAAGATCAATGTCATAGAAGCAAGGTCGTGTAGGTAGTCCAGGCATTGTGCTCATTGTCCCAACCAATGGGTAAATGAATCCAGCACCAATGCT
>JANDBE010143293.1:0-10595 GCA_024320915.1 Erigeron philadelphicus
TGTAGGAGTGGATTATTAAGGGGGCCCGGGGGGGGGGGTTCGAGAGTCTTGAGTTTCATCCCAGACATGCGTGGTTCGAACTCCGCATATTGCTCAATTGGATACGACTGTGGTGTCTCAAATGCCAAAGGTCATCCAACATCAGAAAGAAGAAAATTTCTTTAACACGCGAATGAGGTAACTAAAAGAAAAATGGGTTAAAAATTGTGTGCAATGTACTTATAATGCTTACGGGAAGCATTTTCTTATTCAAAGTACATCTTAAATGTAATAACTACTCAAAAAGAATAAGTAAAAACTGGACATAGGTGTTGCTAAACAGAAATGACCCATTTTGAACTGTACCCATTTGGAGACAGTAGGTTTATAGTAAGAAAAAACTTTACAGGACAATAAAAGTTAAGACCACCAAGCGAAGCGACCAGTGTCAACCTCTTTGGAAGCCACAGGTTAATAAACCATAAGCTTTGGAATTTGCAACTTCATCGAGTTTTATTCTGTACACTTGTAAGCATTGAATCCTTTTATGCTTTTCTGTTTCACCTATGTCTATCCATATTTACTAATGATAGCCACACAAATATGAAATGTGTTCTATATATATATATATAAACTCCAAGAACACAGTTGCTTAATCTAAGAACCCATGTCAAATCATAAAAAAACACCAACATTCGGTTGTATGTCATGAAGTTTTCTAAACATAAAAAAAAAAACAAACATTAGTTACATTTTCAGCATTAATTAAGCATATAACACCAAGGTGATGATGGTTACTTACAGACTTACAGCCAATGACATTTACATCCTCAATTTTGACAATACTCAAACATTAAAGGTATCAACTATCCTACGTGACTAATGAAGCTGCAATGCTTAATGAAACAAACAGATGAGTATATTGGATGAGTATATTGGGGAAAAGTCAAAAACCATTTAAAAAAAGATAACAAAATTAAGGTAAACTATGTATGACATACATTGAACATAGTGTTTATCATTGAAAGATGTTATCTTATGACATGAATATATAGAACATACTTATGTATGTGTGGAGACAGGACTAAGGGAGTCGAGACTCGCCCAAACGTATTCTAATGCTTAAAACCTCCTAAATTGTTTTAGTAAAATAATAAGAGTATTATTTAAAGAAAATAACATGTACTCATATGTCACACAATGATTAACAGTAGACAAAAAGTGTTTTGGTCAAGCCACCCTATCCCAAATTGTACAAAAAGTATCCCATGAACCGTTTCCCTATCAGCCATTTTGCCACCTCTACCTTCATGTAAATAATTAGCAATATTTCACTTTATTTTATTTTTTTTATCAAAGGCAGATTATTATTTTTATCCCAATATAAACAGTAAACAAAAGCAATTACATTTAACGTCATTTATATCTCTAACCTGGTCATACAAATACTTGATTTGTAGATCCTGTTGCAAGCCATTTGTCACCATGAGATGATTCAATGCTGTATTTCTACCATCTTGGTTTCAGTGTCACCGGTAGCATTAAGAAGACTTGACAACTCCACCTGAATCAACTTAATGTGCCCAGCCCTGAACTATAACTTCACATTTCATAAACACAATATTGATGATAAAATACCTAAAGAGCATGTGTTTCATCATTTAAAAGTTGTTGCCGGACTTTCATGGGTAGACTTGGATTTCACCAGGGTCCTGGTCTTTGAAGTTGTTGGCTCCCTCGATTCTATATTATTAATAGATTGAGAGAAATCGATTTTGAGTATATGAAATAATTAAACCTTAAAATATCTTTAAGCTACCAAATGCAAATAGGTACCCACTTTGATAATTATCAATGTAGCAAACAGTAATATCTTGTGTTTCCATCACGGTTTCCACAAACTGCAAGATGAACCCTTTTGTAAAGCTCTTGGTGTAAAGAGAGTATGATGTTTATTGGATTTCTTGTGTTCCAGCCATCATGTACTCAGCAAAGTGGATCTTACTGCCCTTCCTCATTCAACATTAAATTCTGTATGATACCCCAAAACATTTAAAAGGGCTTTTAAACAAAAATCTAGATAACAT
This sequence comes from Erigeron philadelphicus, assembly GCA_024320915.1. Lineage (NCBI taxonomy): Eukaryota > Viridiplantae > Streptophyta > Magnoliopsida > Asterales > Asteraceae > Erigeron > Erigeron philadelphicus. Next base: position 2,067 of record JANDBE010143293.1, read on the forward strand.
TATTATTATCAACAACTTTTTTTTTTCTTTCAGATCTTCAATACTAATAATAGATTTAAAAAACATAACCCAGTAACACAAACATGATCTAAAACCATCTTCATCATTAAATTATATATATATATATACATATATTAAGTTGGACTCAATTTATCCCACCCCTATATATATATATATATTAGCGCATCAATTAACTATAAGAGATGGATAAGAGCAATGTGTTGCAACTCAGCCCATGCCGCCCAATTCCAAAACCGTACTAGCCATTTCATTGTGATCCTGCTTTGACCCATCACTCAACCCACCAGACCCGCCCATATTGCCACTTGTTAACTCTGATAATCACACGCCTCCTTTGCAAAAGGGAAGACAGCCTTGCCCCCCTTTTCAACATTTGATCTTTAGAATGATGATTAGAACAAAGATATCAGAGGGTATGAGATACAAAAAACACATCACTTACAGGTGCATCAGAACTGTAGTTATCCATTGACTCCCATTCTTGGTGTTATAATCACCTTTGAAGTAGTCAAAGTGAAATTCATAGTACTGTGCTGTTTCACATTGGAGAACTTAGAGTCCTTGACCATGTTCTAAACATAAATTCAAATTAGTAAATCTATTTGTGTAAGATAGGAAAATAGTTTATCCAAGTAACACAATAAAGCAGCTCAAGGAAATAGAGTACGGGCGTTGATTGACACTTCCTTAGAGAATCAATACCAACCAGTAAGAAGGTAAAGTCTGCAAACCTTTTCTTGATACCATAGAATGACTCATCTTGTCCTTGACTCGGTCACACTATCAACAACTATTGACTTCTCCATATGAGGTAATTTAGCACGATTAATTAGATATTCATACTGTTCTTTTAACTGTCATAATAAAGAGAATATCTCAGTTTGGTGTATTCTCACGTGATACAAATTCACAAATCATCGGTTTTTGTTCAAGCCCAAAAAAAAAACACAAACTGAATTTCATAGTTAGCTTTTAACTAACTTCATATCTCCACATGAGAACGTGTTTACGCATCTAATTTAAACACAAACTTAACATTTTCCAAAATCATCAAAGTTCGGAAAACAAAGATAACCATTAAAAGCTAAAGGAAATATAAGCAATAAAAGTTTGTACTACCTCTACTTCAACGAAGCTTTCAAACTAAACTAAAAATATAGTAACGGAATCTAAAATTTCTTGAAAGAGACTTACTCCAGTACTCCTTAAATCATACCTGTTCCTTATGAGCGGATGAAATGTATCTGCAAAGGGCAAAGGCAAAGCAGCAACCAAAGCGTATCGTTCCTCCAATCACTTTGGTACTTCGTTTATAGCTTTTTTAGGTTATGCAATAGAAGGGGGCTTGCACTTTGTTAGTATCTGACGTAGTGCCATGAACAGGGTAACATTTCCACGCACGAAATGTATTGACTCTGTAGTGTCACGTAGAACAACACCAATCAAATTGACCAATCAAGAGGGATTTTACCTATTCTAATTAAAGTTACTCTCATGGGGTCTTCTCTTGCAAATCTGAAAGCAAATGTTAGGAATCGGGTGGGTATTCATGCAAAAGGAGGGAGTGTGTATGTTATTGGTGGCGGCAAGAAACAATGATAGCAGATTTGTTATGCTAAGATTGTACATGAAGGTTTTGTTGGTTTCGTTTTTGGCTAGCCTATAATGTTCCCACTAAGAGATTTTGATACAAACACAAGAAAACCAAAAGGAAGGAGAGAATCAATGGTAAGTTTAGAGGAAAAAGATTGGGGAGTAGGCAGCCTTGGTTCCATAAATTGGATGGGCGTTTTTTTTTTTAAGGCAGGATGGCCGGGTCTTTTTGGTGGACCCAAATTTGGGGATACTGAGCGATTTGATGATCACATTCGTCATTGTAAATGCTCCTCTAGTGGTTACTTATTAATATTGAAGCTGCCATGGAAATAGGAGGTCAAAACAGCGTGAATAAACAATTATGAAGGAAAACATAGAAAAAGAAGGTATAATCAGTTCATTACCAGATTGTTTAGTTGTTGAAATCCTTAACCGTTTACCTTTGGCAAAGTACACCATCCTATTCTCTCCAAACGAACGCAACATCTTTGGACCTGTGTTCATACCCTTACTTTTCGTGAGTATGATATCAAAATATTAATATATCCATAAGTAGAAGACACTGGTTTCCTATTTTCTTTTACAGCATGTCGGTGAGATCATAGAGACTTTTTAGTCTGACTAACCCAGTACTGCAATAACTTTCTGTCTAGAACTCATGTGTTATACTCTACAAACATTGTATGCTTTCTTGGCAATAATTCCAAGTAAATTGGCCCAGGTGTTCTGTTAAATGTATGCAGGTTATTCAATCTTGATTTACTTAAGTTTGTATTTACATTTGTCTAATAAATGTGATTAGCAAGTTTGTGCAGGTTTTATAAAAGGAATGGATTTATAAGGACTTGTGTTGCAAATATCTTGAAGATTGTTAGAGAGGGACTAATGCTGACAAGTGAGGAAGATGGAGGGCTAAAGGGGTCATGCGTGGTTTCTTCTCTTCAGTATAAATACAACCCTTTACAACGATTAGGGTTGTAACACACACATATTTCACATTCTATTTCGTCTGATAAATGGGCGATTAGGGTTCTTCATATGTTTTGATATAATAATTCATTGTATTCAAATCCGTGTGTGGATTTAGTCTATTAGTCTTGTAGATTATATCATCTTGATATAATCTTTGTATTGTAATCGTACTCTATTATTTTTTCTGTTCTTCATAATAATAATAATCATCCGATTACGTAAAATTCTATAATAATAATATTAGATTCATGAAAGTTTACATGGTATCAGAGCCAGGTTGCTGACGATCTTGTGTGGTCTTGGTCTGGATTTTTTTGTTTTTAGGGCGTATTTCGTTATGAAACCCTAGATCTAAAAAATCCCTAATTCGTGTTGTTCTTCCGCTGCAGTTTCTCTTATTTTCTCTTTGACTAAGTGAATCAAAGAGAGAGTAGGAGTTGTTCTTGCCGTTTCATCCGATAGCTCTGTAACACCTCCTTTATTTTTCTGGTTCCTTTCTCTTGTCTGTTTTTTCTTGTTTTGATATATCAAATTTTTTGTTTAAATCTGTTCTCACAAAAGTATTTGGGCTAATACTTGACCTGCTTCCTTGAGAGGTAAGGAATCCTGTCACTGGCTCTTATACGAGAATAGATTGTATTTTCTAAAACTATATATATATATAGATTTTCTTTTGGTATTTGGTTATTAGTAGTTGTGTTGATTTGTGGTTCTGTGCTTGTGTTTTTTTTTTGTTATATTTGTTTAAAGTGATTATTTGATTGTGTTACTTGTCTATCTGTCAACATGACTAATCCTGAGAAACCTACTGGTAGTGATGCTAAATTTGATTCTACTTTGATTAGTAAGCTTGATTTTGGTGATCCATTGTACTTGCATGCTAGTGATACTACTGGTGCTTCTCTGATTAGTTTTAAACTTAAAGGTACAGAAAATTATAATGTTTGGAATTGTGCTATGACTCTAGCTTTGGAAACCAAAAATAAAATAGGGTTTGTTAATGGTGAATGTAGTAAGGATGATTATGATGATGATGTGCTATTGAGTCAATGGGATAGGTGCAATTCTGTAGTTCTGTCATGGATTCTTGGGTCTATTTCTGAAGAGTTGTATATGGGTCAAGTCTTTTCTAAAAGTGCTAAAGATGTGTGGGAAGAGTTAAAGGAAACCTATGATAAAGTGGATGGGTCTGTTATGTTTAATTTGCATTTAAAAATTTCAACTCTGAAGCAAAATGGTTCTTCTTTATCCGACTATTATCATAAACTAAACTCTCTGTGGAAACAATATGATGCATTGGTTAAACTTCCTGCATGTACATGTAAGGCTGCAAAAGAGTTTAAAACACATAATAATTTGCTTAGACTAATGCAGTTTTTAATGGGTTTGGATGATGTTTACATGTCTACAAGGTCTAATATTCTGTTAATTGAACCCATTCCTGATGTTAAAACTGCTTATGCTATTATGTCTAGGGAAGAATCTCATAGAAATGTGTCTGTTAGTGATAATGGTAATTCTAAAGTGCAACCTTCTGTGTTTAATGCTCAGAGATTTGAAAATAAGAAAGGTTTTAACAGAGGACCTAATCCTAATTTGAAATGTAGAAAGTGCAATATGCTTGGACATACTATTGACAGATGTTATGAAATTGTTGGATATCCACCTGGTTTTAAGAAAAAATTTAATTCAAATAGGGCTATGTCTAGTAATAATGTTGTTTGTGACAATGTGAGTAAGGTGCATAATAATGTGAACAATGCTTCTTCTATGAATTCTGCTTCTACTTCTGGTTCTTCTCTGTCTTTCACACATGATCAGATGCTTAAACTCATGAGTCTTATTGAGGACAAGCCTGCTGCTAGTTCTAGTGTGACTGCTAATATGGCAGGTATAGAATTTGATCCTGTTTCCTTGTTTGGAAAGAATTTTCATAAAATTCTTAGTTTAAATGCTAGTACTCATATGTTAATGTTATATTTAAAATGGATACTAGATTCTGGTGCTAATCAACACTTAACTTGTGATGAAAAATCCTTGATTAATGCTATTGATATAAGCAGTCTAAACATTACTGTTGGTCATCCTAATGGCACTTTGGCTAAAGTAAAAAAGATAGGAAATGTTCAACTGTCTAAAACCATTGTGTTGTTTGATGTGTTGTTTGTGCCTGATTATAAGGTTAATCTTGTGTCTGTTCATAAGATGTCTAAAGACTCAAAGTTATTTGTTGGTTTTGATGAGAGTAATTGCTATATACAGGATTTGAGGTCAAAAACCCTTGTGGGGACTGGTAATGAGAGTGGTGGACTTTACTTGTTTGATGAACAAGGTATTTGTAATAATGTGGTCTGTTCTAATGTGGTTATGTGTAATCTGTCTAAACATGTCTGGCACAATAGATTGGGTCATCCTGCAGAACAAGTGTTGATTAAATTGAAACATGATTTAAATATTGAAAATGAAAAGACTAATTTTCCTTGTGATATTTGTCACAAAGCTAAACAAGTTAGAGTTCCATTTCCTTTAAGTGATCACAAGTCAAACAGTTTGGGAGAGTTAGTTCATCTTGATGTTTGGGGACCTTATAGGGTTCAAAGTAAAGAAGGGTATAGGTATTTTCTAACTGTTGTTGATGATTTCACTAGAGCTGTTTGGACTTTTTTACTTAAATCTAAAGAAGAAGTGGGTCAAAACATACAAAACTTTCATCAAATTTTAAAAACTCAGTTCAGTAAGAATGTTAAAATATTTAGAAGTGATAATGGAACTGAATTTGTGAATAATTCTTTTAATATGTTCTGCAAGACCAATGGTATTGTGCATCAAACTTCTATGGCCTATTCTCCTCAGCAAAATGGAATTGCTGAGAGGAAACATAGGCATCTTCTAAATGTGGCTAGATCCCTTATGTTTCAGGGGGGATTACCTCTATATTTGTGGTCTGAGTGTATTTTAACTGCTACTTACCTTATTAACAGGTTACCTACTTCAGTCTTAAATGGTAAGTGTCCTTTTGAGTTGGTTTATGGTGACAAACCTAGTCTCTCCCATCTTAGATCCTTTGGCTGTTTGTGTTTTGCAACCAAGTTAAATGTTTTAGATAAGTTTTCAAGTAGAGCTGAGAAATGTGTTTTCATAGGATATTCAAATGTTAAAAAAGGATATAAGGTTTTTAGTCTTGAAAACCAAAGTATGTTTTATAGCAGAGATGTGCAATTTTATGAAAGTATTTTCCCTTTTAAAATGTCAAAGTTCAACTTAGAAGAGGAATATAAAGATCTTAGTCATACAAATTTTTTTGACAAAATATTTTTTGAGTCACAAGGGTCTAAAAGTCCCAATGATGAAGGGAGAGATACTGAGTATAGTGAAGGTGGTGAGTCTGATTTCTCTGGTAGCACTCCTTGTGTTGCTGAGAATGATGATGGCACTGCAACACTTGATGAAAATGCTAATGCATTACCTCCTGAGGGCACTAATGGTGTTGATAATGTTATGCCAACTCAAAGTGACACTGGTTTAAGAAGGTCTAGTAGGAATCCTGTTTTAACTAAAAGTCTTAATGATTATGTTATAGAAGGAAAAGTGAAGTATGGTATTGAAAGAGTTGTCAATTATTCTAATTTGAGTCATGAGAACTTTTGTTTTGCTACTGAATTAAATAAAAGCTATGAACCTAGTACTTATTGGGAGGCTTGTCAAGATAAGAATTGGGTTAATGCTATGAATGAAGAAATGCATGCTTTAAATAGGAATAATACTTGGACATTAACTGAATTGCCTGCAAATAGAAAGCCTATAGGCTGCAAATGGATTTACAAAGTAAAATATAAGGCAAATGGTGAAATTGAAAGATACAAGGCTAGACTTGTGGCTAAAGGGTATAGTCAAAGAGCTGGTTTAGATTATGAGGAAACTTTTTCACCAGTCATAAAAATGGTAACTATTAGATGTATTCTTAACTTGGCTGTGTGTAATGGTTGGTCTTTGTTTCAGCTTGATGTCAATAATGCATTTCTTTATGGTGAGTTAGTTGAAGATGTTTATATGACATTACCTTTAGGGTATTTCTCTGATAATGACACAAGAGTATGCAAGTTAAATAAATCTTTGTATGGGTTAAAGCAAGCACCTAGACAATGGAATGAAAAGTTGTGCAAGACTTTGAAAGAAATTGGGTTTGTCCAAAGTAAAAATGACTATTCTCTGTTTACCAAGTCTGATCAAGATATATTTGTGATATTGTTAGTATATGTGGATGATATTGTTGTCACTGGTAACAATGTAGAAGAAATTGATAAAGTCAAGAAGTATTTAAGTTCAAAATTTCTTATAAAAGATCTTGGCAAACTAAAATACTTTCTGGGAATTGAAATTCTTGAGTCAAATTCTGGTCTTTGTATGAGTCAGAGGAAATATTGTCTTGAGTTATTGAGGGATTTTGGTTTGCTTGGAAGCAAACCTTTGAAAGTTCCATTACAGCAGAATACTAGAATCAATTGTGTTGAAACTAAAGATGATAAGTTACTTACTGGTATAACTGAGTATCAAAAACTTGTTGGTAAGTTAATTTATCTTACAATTACAAGGCCAGATATTGCTTTTGCTGTTAATTGTTTAAGTCAGTATATGCATGCTCCTCTTCAATCACACCTTAATCTTGCATTTCATGTCTTGAGATATCTAAAATTGTCTCCAGGAAAAGGTGTGTTTATTGATAAATGTAATACCCTAAATCTGTATGCATATGTTGATGCTGATTGGGGAAAATGTTTGTCTTCTAGAAAGTCTATTACTGGATTTTGTGTTTATCTTGGTAACAGTTTAGTTTCTTGGAAGAGTAAGAAGCAAAGTACTGTATCTAGATCTTCTGCTGAATCTGAATACAGAGCTTTAGCTTCTGTTACTAGTGAAATCATGTGGATTGTTAAGTTGTTGGATGATTTGAAGGTAAAGTATCATTTACCTGTGAATGTATATTGTGATAGTAAGCCTGCTATTCAAATAGCAGCTAATCCAGTCTATCATGAACGTACTAAACACTTGGAGATTGACCTTCATTTTGTAAGAGAAAAAATTGAAACTGGTGTGATCAAGACCATTAAGGTTGATTCTGATGATAATAATGCTGATGTATTCACAAAGGGGTTGGGTACAGTACAGCATAACATGTTTTGTGATAGATTGGGTTTGGTGGATTTCTTCAAAGGTAAAGATTAAGGGGGAATTGTATTATTGTTTAAGTATCAAGATTGAGGGGGAATGTTAAAAGTATATGTGGTGTTTCAATCTTGATTACTTAAATTGTATTTACATTTATCTAATAAATGTGATTAGTATGTTTTGTGTAGGTTTTATAAAAGATTGGAACTATAAGGACTGAAGTTGCAATATCTTGAAGATTGGAAAGAGAGGGACTGATATCGACAAGTGAGGAAGATGGAGGGCTAAAGGGGTCGTATGTGGTTTCTTCTCTTGTGTATATATACAACCCAATACTCAATTGGGTTGTAACACACACATAATATTCATCTGCTTATTCGAGCGATTAGGGTTCTTATACATGTCTTGATATAATAATTCATTGTATTCAAATCCGTGTGTGGATTTAGTCTATTAGTCTTAAAGATTATATCATCTTGATATAATCTTAGTCTGTAATCGTATTATATTTTTCTCATTTAATAATAATAATAATCATTCGGCTAAATAAATCTAATAATAATATTTGATTCATGAAAGTTTACATGGTATCAGAGACAGGTTGTTGAAGATCTGGTGTTGCCTTGGTCTGGATTTTTGTTTTAGGGCGTATTTCTTTATGAAACCCTAGATCTAAAAATCCCTAATTCTTGTTGTTCTTCCGCTGCAGTTTCTCCTATTTTCTCTTTGACTAAGTGAATCAAAGGGAGAGTAGGATTTGTTCTTGCCGTTTCA